>APFE030755078.1:12807-29447 GCA_000404065.3 Pinus taeda
TTAGCATCTCATTCATGAGTCTCATGAATGTGCTGGGTGCATTGCTCAACCCGAACGACATGACCAGCCATTCATATAGCCCTTCATTGGTTTTAAAAGCTGTCTTCCACTCGTCTCCCTCACGTATCCGAATCTCGTGATATCCGCTTTTTAAATCTATTTTAGAGAAGTAAGCTGCCCCACTCAAACAGTCCATCATATCATCCATACGCGGTAATGGGAATCTGTACCGTATAGTGATTTTATTGATGGCCCTGGAATCAGTGCACATCCGCCATTCTCCTCCCTTTTTAGGGGTGAGAACTGTTGGTACAGCACATGGGCTCAGACTCTCCCTGATCAATTCTTTGTCCAATATCTCCTGCACCTGTTTTCTGATTTCTTCATTATCCTTGGGGCTCATTCGATAAGCTGCCTTATTTGGTAAGATGGCTCCAGGTATGAAGTCGATATGGTGACTAATACTCCGCTTGGGACGTAACTTATCTGGTAAGTCGTCCACTACTATATCTGTAAATTCTTCAAACATCTGTTGTATTTCTATAGGTAAATCTGTGATTTCTGTATGCAACAGCACTGTCCTTGTCTTCTTGACTACACCATAATTTATCTCGCTGTTCTCAACCTGCTTTAAAAACTATTTTCCGCTCATTAGCAATGCCTTAGTTTCATTTACTTCAGCTGCCTCCTTCTCTTCCCTGATAGGCACAAGGGTATGCCTAACCCCATCTTTTTCGAACTTATAACAGTTCAACACTCCATCGTGTGTCACTTTTCTGTCATATTACCAAGGTCTGCCCAACAAGATGTGACATACGTCCATTGGCATAATGTCGCAAATGATTTTATCCTTATACCGTCCTATCTGAAATTCAACTTCACTGTGCTCGTCCACCAGTAACTGGTGCCCCTTTTGCAGCCATGAAACTCGATACGGATTGGGGTGTTTCAAACGCTTCAATCCTAACTTCTCCACCATCTCGGTGGACACCAAATTGTCCGTACTTCCGCTGTCGATTATCATTTTATAGCACTTACCCTGCGATTTACAAACTGTCCTGAACAAAGCTTTCCGCTGCGTCTGTTCAACACTCTCATCAACTGGCTTCAACAACAATTTATGCAGCACTAAAGCTTCTCCTGTTTCTGGGGCATTTTCTGCCTCTTGAGGGGGTGCTACTGCTTCCTCTGGTTGCGCCACATACGCACCTCGCTATCGAGTTGAATCTGTTTCTGGGCACTTAAACGAGCGGTGCCCCCACTTGTGGCATCTATAACACTGATAACTAGTTCCCCTTCCACGGCCATTTCCTCTGCCGTGCTGAAACGATCTGCCACCTCTCGTTCCATCTCCCTTTTCTGCTATTCCCAAAGTCCTTGAACTGCTGGCTTCCTTGTTGTTGCTGGTAGTTCGGCCCCTGCCATAGGACTGGCCTCTTCCTCTGGTAGACCCTTGTCCTCTCCGGGAATTCTGTCTTCGGTTAAGTTTCTCCTCTGCTTTGATCGTGCTCTGGTATGCCTCCTCAGTATTGTTGGGAGACAAAATTCTTATTTCATCCAAAATATCCATCCTCAGCCCATTTACATATATGGCTGTCCTTTTTGTTGTATCCTCTGTGTACCCAGCTCGCAAATTTACTCGATAAAATTCCTCTGTATACTCTTTCATGGTCAGTCCCCTCTGTCTCAAATTCTGTACCTGTCTATGCAATGCAATTTGGTAATCTCTTGGCAGAAATCTGCCCTTCAATTTAGCTACCATCCTTGTCCAAGTTTTTATCAGTGGTTTGTTCAACCTCTTTCTCTCGTTTTGGACACTGTCCCACCACAGGGTTGCGTGTCCTTTCAGCTTTGTTGCTGCAAACTTGACCCTACGGTCTTCACTAACTTCCTCGCATTCAAAATACTTGTCCATCTCGCTAATCCAATCTAACACAATGTCGATAGATAAGCTGCCATCGTAAGTTGGTAATTCTGGTTTTGATCTGCTGTTTGACAATAATACAAACTTCAATAACTTCACTTCTGGTGAGTCACCTTCAGGCCCATCTGCTGCCACTTCCACTTCTTCTTCGCTCACATCACCTAATTCTGGATCTCTTCTTCTGCCTGCTTCTACTGCTTCCAGTCGAGCAGTAAGAACTCTGAGTTCTTCTCGCAATGCCTCATCTGCCATTCTACGAGCACCTCGGTCTCGTCCTCGTCTACCTATATCCATTTCTCCCAAACCTCTTCAACTCAAACTGCTCTGATACCACTCTGATGGGACCCAGCCCACTTGGCAACAATTTATGCTTTATTTGACAACCCGGATTGATTATGTGGCGGACGTAATATCTTTGCCCGCGGTTTTGTATGTTGGTGGTAGCTGGGGTAGTAAATGCTAGACTTAAATGGTAGTACTCTGCCTCGGAATGCACCTTAACCCTAACGTTAATGTGGTCTCTCGATTCTTCCTTGGATTATTGTTCTACTGCCGTCGAGGGTTTTGTTAGCTCTACAATGAAATGGTGGGTGCCTTATGCTGTGGTTTCTCCGGCTCTGCAACGAAACTTATATGTGCAATGCCATGGTTTTGTTGGCTCTGGATGCTGTCTGAGACCTTTGTTTCACCTCTGGTTGTCCCGTTCATTCGTTTGATAGCAAATTTGTTTAACTGTGGAGGTTGTTCGCCTGGTTTCGTGCTTGGTTCTTGGTAAGTTACGCTGCTACTTCACTGGTCCTTGTATGTGTGCATTTCTCGTGAATTTGCTTGCTTCTAGCTATAGTTGTAATGCCTGTTGGTTGTATTCGGCTGTAGTCTGAACTCAATCTCTCTGTTCACTATTATATGGCTTTCATTGTGCGATTACTGTGTGCCTTACTGGTTCTCTGAGGTTTTTTGTTCCAAGTTCCATTTCTTGGTATCTATTTGTGGTTGTCTGTCTTCTCATGACGTGGCACTGGTTTTCGTTGGAAGCACAGGGCTTCTCAGGAACGCGCCCTCGATTCAAAACAGGTATAACTATCTTTCCTTTCTTCAATTTTGCCCTTTGTTTCGTTCTGGGTCTAACCCAACTTGTCCCTTTTCTCTACAGTTGCTCAGTTTCATTCGCTGTCCAAGCTATGGTGTCTGTCTGTGTCCTCTAGGTAAGAAATTCATTCGACATGTTGATTTTTTTACAGGGTTTTGTTTTCCCCTGAGTTTTTCCTGTACCATACACTAATACTTGTGTTCGGCTCCTTGCAGGTCCTTATGGGCGACTTGGGTAGCGTATTCTCCTACGCTTGGCTATGTTAATTGCTCGTCTTCTGGGTAGGCCTGAAACTCATTATCCGTCTGTGTTTGTTGTTTTCTGAGGATGACCCGTCCCCTGGTCTGGTTACTTGATCACTGTATATGCTATTCGACTGTAGTTTTAATTTTATGGACTCTGTATGAGAATGTATGAGAGTCCAGTGTGACCTCTGGTTGTTTGTCTGATACAAACCCTAACTCAGGGTTTTTTTGATTTGGAATGGGTTTTCGTCCTTCAGTCGTATTCGGCTATAGTTAGGTCTGGAATGGTCTCTGTCCTATGGAATGTGGCTCGGCTCCACCAACAGTGCTGTAGATTTTTGTTCTTGTCAATTGAAATGAAATTTAATATAAGGAAAGTGTATGGTTATTTTGTTACCTCTGCATATTCGGCTGTGGTTGTCGTTTGTCCTTCTGTGCGTTCGAACGTTGGAAAACTTGTGAACATGACTGGTTGTATTTCTCGGTCGTTGTTAACTGAACATTGTAAATTTGAAATGTTGCTCCACCACGTGCCTAAAATAAGTAGGCGACTGTTAATTTGATGACTTCTGAATTCATTAAGATTCTATCTATTTGGTTTATTTTCGACTGTGAATAATGTTTACACAGTAGCCATGACAATGTAACAAATAATGATGATACAGTAGCTCGTTAGATGATGAAAACGTAAATGAATGTCAACAAAGATTTATACAGATAATTTAGATGGACAATAACTTCTCTGGTTTTGAATGCTTGGTCTTTTCTATTTCTGAATTTACTCAACTTCCCTTTCCTTAACTGAACCCTCTTCTGTTACATGTGTTTTTGCTTTATAGCCCTCTGTTTTCAGTTGTTGCTTACAGTTAGTTTAACTGTTACAGAATATGGTTACATAACGTCTACTTCTATCAATAACTATACGCATTTGGTATTCCAAGACTTGTAGGAACAATTGATTGTTATTTTCCCTAATTAGATGGACTACTTTCTAATTAACAATTGAAACTACAGTAATCCTAAACTGAAAAATAAAAGAGATATCTAACTTTTGCTGACTTGTAAAATAAAATAAAAAGAAAAATTATTCCCAATAGAATTTGACAGTTCAATCGACCTCTAGCTTGTGAACCTGGTTGGAGTTCTTTCTGCCCAGTCACGGTGAGCTGGATGCTCCTGCACGAATTATTGTGCTAGCTTCTTTTGGAATAAGATCATATATATGCATGCAAGATTTGTGTTAGATTTCTTTTGGAAAAAATATACATTTGCATGTGGGGAATGATAGTATGTTTTGTTAGCTTACATTGGGAAAGATTCTTTTGATAAAGAACATGAATTTACATGTAAAAAAATCATAATAATGTGTTGGCTTCTTTATGTGTGTGTGTGTGTGTGCCCCTCTCTCTCTCTCTCTCTCTCTCTCTCTCTCTCTCTCTCTCTCTTCTCTATAATATAATATATATATATATATAATATATATAATATAATATATATATATATATATATATATATATATATATATATATAATATACGTAGTGGTGGTTTAATCTTTTGGAAAATAAAACATGTATCTATATTCTTTAATGCATTAATTTTATTGAAAAGAAAACATGTTTTTTGAATGCCCTATTATGCTAGATTTCCTCGAAAAGGAAACATGTATTTTCGTGTTATATCATGTTAAGCTTTCTTTTGGAGTATTCTTTTGGAAAGTATATGAATTCGCAAGCATAGGAACATCATTGGTGTTAGCTTTGTTTACATATTTGCATGCACCAAAAGAAATTGCATTCTTATGCACGAAGATCATATTTGATGTGTTAGTTTCCTTTAAAGCAATGTCTGGACTGTTGTAGTGATTTTTCTTGCAAGTATGTGTGCTTATGGGAGGGGAATAATAGTTAATGTGTTATATAGTTATAGATATGCGTTGATGGTTATATGTTTATAATTAGTGCATATGCAATGTTGTTAAAGGAAGCATGTCACAATATTTTGTTTACATTTCATGAATGCACATGAATAGATTGTGAAGCATCACTAGTATAGATTGACGAATTTGTTTAATTAATACTTGATCTAATTATGATATCAAAAGTTGTTGAGAATAGTAGTTGCAGGAAAAGGTTCTGACATATGTAGAGATGGATTATGTTTATGATTATGGCACACAATAAGTTAGTGGTCTATGCAGATTGAAGGAATTCCAATGGCAGGATAGTCCACCGATGGGAAGAACCAAGCTCTAAAGACACAACGCTCAAGGGTTTGTGGGTAAATGGTGTCTTGATGATTGGAATAGCTTATAACGAATTATGCATTTTTTCAGATCATATTCTTTGTAATATTTTAGGACAATGGTCAAGGGATGGAATCTCTTATAACCATTGAGTGAGGGGTGAACACCTTCACGAGCTTTAAATAATAAAATTAAATGTCTTTTGGTTTCACCCTATGGGGTTTCTAGGATATATCATTGTCTAATGATGTAGTTTCTTCTTGTGTCATTTTTATGATATTGATTCTTTGCATTATGTGATGCTTATAGTATAAAGAATGTGATTAGCTAACTAAGTTAAAAGAATGATGGAATTGAGGCAAGGCTATATCAAAAAGTCTATTTTAATAAGCTACAATAGTAGTTATTAATGGTTATGTAACTTACTATTCATTTACTAAAATTACTCTATGTAAAAATAAAATATAATAATAATTTAGATAATTACGAACAAATTTAAATAATTATGTGAGTAAATTCTATTAAAAAAAATTATAAATCTATACATTTTTATTTTTAGGAAAAATTACAAATTCTAAAATTTCTCAATAAATTTAAAAATTGATTTGTAAATTAAAAATAAGAATGATTCTTTTGAACCATACTAGATACTAGATACAGTGATCATTCTTGGAGGCCCAACAACCCCATATGAACCGAACTCAATTCAATAACTACAACGCACAATCACCAATAATGTCGCATTCCTCATTGACCAAACGAATGGACGAAAGACTTTCGTGAGTTTTTGTTCCAAACCTTTCGGCAAACAGTGAGATAGATTTTACGTCCTAGGTAAACAGTTGGCTATTGATCATAACTATGTTAGGTTTTTAACTTTTCATGTGGCGTGTTGGGTTTTTTACAACAACCATGTTGATTTTTGAATATTTATTTTGTTGTATGTTTCCAAATACTAGGTAGAACGGTACTTGGTTTTTCTTTAATATAAAATTTTATTGTCATTGACCGCTACATCGTACATTAATCTTATTTTCATTGATATCGTGCATTCATTCTCTTTCTTTCATGAAAGCTCCAGCTGTCCGCGTGAATTCATCATTTCTCCTCCCACTGATTTGCCTTTATTCAGCAATGTACCTATCCCATTCGAATTTGAGTTGCTTTTGGCTTTCACAATTATAATTTCAGTCATAAAACTTGAAAACAATATAATTACTTATAAGTTACGTTAAATAAAATCAGCCTAAATTAAAATTAAAGTAAATGATATTATTACTATTCATTTTAATTATTTAATTTATGATGTAATATAAACTCCAAATAAATATGTGCTTGAGAATAAATTCATAACCTTGATAATAATCCTATGAGTGTTCCTTTAATAAATTCATAACCTTGATAATAATCCTATGAGTGTTCCATATATTAAAGGATCGCAATCATCCCATAAATGTTCAATTTGTTTAAGTTCTTAATTAAGATATTCATTTTGTAAGACCACCTTTTATTAAAGACGAGCCTCATATAGATGATATAGAATTTTAATAGTATAATATGAAAAAGCAATTGGTTATATATTTTATTATATTTATATTTATTGTGTTAGGGATGTTTATTTTGAATGGGGATTTTAGAATTTTAATTGAATAATTAATAATTATTAAGTAGATGATATGATTTAAGGTTAATATAATATTGTAAGATATTTTTTATTAGTATATACAAATTAAAGGTTGTGATTTATCTATAAATTAGGTAGGTTTTTTGTGCACTTTTCATTAAATTGATTAACTAGGAAAAATTGCATATGAACAAGTGCAATATTAAGTAAGTTATAGTTTGCTTGGGCTCGTGGTATTCATAAGCCATGGTATTGGTCTATGATATTGTAACAAAACCTATTTACAAATTAAGAACTTCACAGTAGAGTGGGAGTAAATCTCTATAATTAAGAATAGTGTTCCTTGTCATGTAATAATAATAATAAAAATAATAATAATAATTAATTTATGGGTTTTTTTTTTAATTTTAGCCATATAAATATACCATAAAGTATTTTGATATTTATTATAGAGCCATCAAAATTGACTATCCATTTAATTTATATGAATGCACTAGACATTTTATTTTATAAATAAATGTCTTTTTCAATATTATTGTGCCAAGAAGAACTTTACCATGCACTATAAAGTACAGTGACATAAAGTCACATTTAAAAATAATAAAATGATACTTATATTAACCCAATAAAAAATAGTGAAATTTACATCTTAATTTTTCATGAATTTTATATAGAGATAAAGTAATTGAATGCAAAAAAAAATACTTTCTAGTATGAGAGGTATATGATTTCTTCACTGCTTAATATGGAGTTTCTAGATGAAATGTAAAAATAATATTATTGATATTATATGATTTGTAATTTATTATATGCTTTTTTGACACATACACACACACATAACAAAAATTTATTGTTGCATACAAGGAGAGAAAATGGTGACCAATGTGATTGGATGTTCTGCTAAGGCGCACTCCACAGAGAAAATTAATTGGTTCTAAACTCGGTGGGAGACAATCCAGGTGGGTGACAATCCAGCCATTGTAATGCGTGGTGTGGCTTAGGCTGAGTGTAACCCATAGGTGATTTTAAGGACTTATAAGCCCTTGGGTTGCCAAATTAGATGCCCTTTATTGACAGTACTCAAGCGCGATAGGTTAGAAGTGTCACTCATCTCACAACTCACATTACCTAGCAAACAAAAAAGAAAGATAGTGTTGGTGAAAACCAAAAGATTTCAATGTTCATATTAAATAACATAATTTCCTACTAATATTATATAGAGAAAAATAAAACTATATTAATTAAAAATTTCTTCATATTTTCACTTTCATTATTGTCTAATTTTTTCTTTTATATGGCATTGATATTTAATATTTAATAAATATAATAAAGAAAATGTATTTAAATAAAGTGGAAAATGTCTAACCTAAATTAAATAATTTAAATGTGAACTATTAAATATAATAAAAGCAGAAAAGAGTCAAATATTCTAGATGCAAATATTTTTTAAAGTTTTGCACTTAAAAAAAGATTTGTATCTTGAGATATTGGACTCCTCTTTTACTAGATTGAGAGTTAAACTAAGACTACAATAATTTCACAAAAGATAAACAAAATATTAAAACAATATGTAATTTAGTATAAGTAAAAAAATCTAACATGAGTGCTTGGAGGCTTTCACAGTGAATCATATCGTTTAAGATTTCAGAACTAATACTGTAATGAGTGTGATATGTCCAACGCTATGGATAGTAACTCCATCCATCATCAGAAAGCACATAAAACTATCTATTTTTATAAGAAATTTTTAGTTTATTTAAATTAATATAATAGTCCATTCATCATCAAAACACAATAAAACTAGTCTATTTATAGACAAGTTTAGTTTATTTAAATTAATAATTTCAAATTTCTAAGTATCATCTTTTAGTTTACACTCATGAATATTTAAGGACTGAAATAAATTGATTTGGATATTGTTGTGTTCCCTAAAAGAAATATGTTTATACCATTGAATTATGTTTAAAATATATAAAAAATTATAGATAATATTTGTTACATTATAATAGTAAAAATATATTTACTTATTAAAATGTATAATTATTTAAACCAATAATATTTTGAAAGATATATTTTTTTGGTGTCATTGAAATATGAAATTGCTCGCGATTAAATCTACTTTAGTGAAACCACTTGGGGCATTGATTTTTCTTGGTCATCTCATTTGATGTGTTTGATGTCATTGAACAATAAAAATTTCAATGATTTAATTTACTTTCGAAATTGCTGATGTATTTGTTTGTCATTAATGCAAGTCTCCAATTCAAATAAGTTGAGTCGTTGTTATGTTTCAAGGTATTAGGGAAATCAGTTAGACCGCCACATGGTTTTTTTTAGTTAAACATTTTATTATGGTTATTTCCATAATAAATGGAATGCTGCAAATATCCTTGGCCGTGGCATATAGAGAAGAAGGAGGAATAATTGGAATGTTGCAAATATCCTTGGCCGTGGCATATAGAGAAGAAGGAGGAAATTGTAGATAAAGATAGAATTTAAAATTTCTGAAATGAAAAAATTATTATTTATATTTTAAATTAATGATGTGAAAATAAAAATAAAAAATAAAATGTATTTTTTATGATAGATCAGAATAATACTTTAAATCATGTTTATTATAATAATTATTTCAACTGTAAATATAATAAAATCTATATTTTATAAAATTCTATTGAATTTAGTCTTAAAATTTGTTGCAAGGAATTTTTTAGGACATGAATATATAAAGAATCGATACTACATATTAATAACTAATATGCTGAAATTGTTGTTGGGTAGAATGATTTAATCAAATCAGTAATCAATGATAAGTTTAATTTCTTGAGGGAAAATAGTATGGTGAATGTCATGGATTAAGGCCCAAACCATAAAGTTCCTAAAATTAGAAGTAATGCTTCTATGTGTGTCACATGTGTAATAATGTGTATTACAAGGTGTTAATTCTTGTCAATTTCTAGGTTAGTTATTTTTTGTAAATCAGATCCACTTGTATTGGATCTCGTCAATGACCTATTCCTATATATGTAACTATTGTGTAATCAATAAATTAGAGTGTGATTTGTATTTGGTGTTTAAATATGTTTTCTCTTACGTTTCTGACTTGGTATAACAACCTGTTTTGGCTTAATTCCCTTACAGGAAGGCCATGAAGATGAGGGAGCCATGTCTGTTTTTTTTATTTTTTATATATAAGTTATCATATAATGTGTGAGATCAAATTAGTTTAGTGTTGATATTTCTTTGTGTCTCTATGTTTTTCTACAATTAATGAAGGAATTGTTACCATATTGTGATCTGCATCAAGGTTGAATTTAATTGAATTTCCTTGGATTGAATTTGGAGGGGAGAACATTGACCACAGAAGAGATGCCCATCAAAGAGATCTCATCACCATAACACGATTCATTTTGAATGAGTAGTTTAAGCATCCTGAATTGCAAGGAAGTTTGTCTATTTTTCTCAACCACATTGTCCTCAAATGCAAGGTTGTCTGCTCTGTCATTAACAAGGTGAATCTAACAAACCTCGTTGGCCTTTCAAGAGAGACCAATGTTGGCATGAAGCAAAAGAAATCATATGTGATTTCTAATGAAGTATTTGTTAAGGGTCTTGTTAGCTGTAGGCACACATGCATTTTAGATTTAGAAAAGGATGAGGAGACCCATAACAATCAAACCAAGATTGAATTCCATAAGAGCCCTAGTGCTAACAACATCATCTATGATGATCGTGAATGGAAAGAAAAATCATTGAAGCAACTGCCAATGCCCCTCAACCTCCCACACTTGTCATAAGAATCTTGCAATATAAATGGATATGCACATATTTCGAGTTCAAAGTTTTTTTGTGTTGTTGAAAATCCATTAACATCACCCATTTCCCCAACAATGATTGGTTTGGTTGTCATAGATTTTGTTATGGTCAAAATGTGGTCGTGAAGATATTGAGAGGTAGTTGGGTGTTTTACAATTATGGGCTTGGGTGGTTGCTTTATTTTAGAGTTATTTATGGTGAGATGAATATAGTATTGATTATGTGTCTAAAATTGTATGAAAAGTAACCAATTATTGAACATAGTAACATAATTCAAGTTAATGGTTCTTAACTTTCTTCAATGTCGAGAGAACATATCACTGATTTTCCTATGTTTATACTTTGTTATATGTTGGGGATCTAGTTGTTCTTCAATGATTCAATATTAATAGTTACAAGTTATCCTTGTGTGTATGTGAAAAAAGGTTAATTTGTATGATTGAATTCTAAATAACTCATTACCTAGACCACTTACCTATATAAATGTCAAAGATGTAATTCACTACAAATTTTATTTATGGAATTAAGTCCATAAAATGATTCCATATCAAGCCCTTTTTTTGGGGGGTTTTGAGAAGTGTTGATCCTACAAGTACATGAATGATGGCTAGAAGCACTTATATTTTAAATGCGAAAGTGGTAGATCAAACTTAATGGTGGAGAAAGGGTTGTGCTAATGAAGACTAGCCAAAAAATATCAATATCGTTATTGTAATTTGTGATTTTAATATTTGACATGCAAGAATTAAGGGAGGCACTTGAAAGTAATGCTTCCATGTGTATTATAGGTTGTTAATTGTTCTGAGTTTCTAGGTTAGTTATTTTTAGTAGATCAAATATCATTTTATTTGATTTAGTTTGTGATCTATTTTTATATATGTAACCATTGTTTGGTTAATAAAATAGGGTGTGATTTGTGTTTGTTTTGTACCTATGTTTTCTCTCACATTTTCTAAGTCTCGGTGCATATACGAAGACCAAATCCATAAAGTCATTATTGTTAAATGATTAAAATATTAACTTAGTTGAGGGATTAAAACATTGGAAAAGGAGACACTAGATACTCATAAATGATTGACACTTAAGCTCATGTACTCCTTAATCCTCCTCATGAACCCTATGAGCAAATTTGCAAACAATTAAACTAGAAAATTGTTAAGAGGAAGTACATGCACATTGTTGCACTTCTCCAAGCATCTCTCTAAGAAATCACTACACTGCAATGATTAAATAATAAACAACCAAGCATAACATTGACAACATTGCATAATATGCAACACTTCAATGAATAAAATTGATACAAATGTTATAGTATATAACTTGTATTTGTCTTAAATGTTTTTATAGGCTAGAGAAAGAGTATGTTTCTACTCTTTACGAGATTTTTGGAGCTAGTTGGATATGAAAGGTTCTCTCAAACAACATAATTCCTACATTAGATCTTAATATCATCACCACGCTTCCCATTATATAAGTTTTTATGTAAAAGGGTAATTGGTCCCATAATTCCTGTTGAAGCCACTATCCAAAATGGAAAGTGGTCTAATTGGGGCCCTAACTCGGTTGTTTCCCTTAATGTTGATGATATCAAATCTGACCATCAACACATGAGTGGGGATGATCTCAATCATTTCTCCCATCTACCCAAAATAAATTGAATTGACACACACAAGTTTATTATTTTTATATATTTTTGGTTTGACATATACTAGAATTCTAAAATACATACCTTCTTAATTTTTGCTATAACTCTTTTTAACCTTAACAATTTCTAAAATGGTACCATGTAAAAATAAAAAATAAAAAGTGATAATGTGAAACCTTTGTATATAGCTCTAATAAAAGGCCTTGTAATTCAAAAAATATAATACCTTGTTATTTGCAGTTATACATTTTTAATTATTTAGATACTCAAAATTAAAATTTTAAAAAAATAAATACATTATATTTTGCATGGAAAATTACAAATTATTATTTAAAAAACTCAATTTTGACATAACTGTGTGCAAATAAAATTTGTATATCTCTATATCTAATTAATCAAAGTACTTGGAATCATCCCTTCAAAATACCACTAACACTTTATAAGAAACTATAATTAACTTACCTTTAAACTATCAATAACTTACATTTACTTATGAGTGAGAAATAATATATATATTTTTAAAATTAGCATCATTTTAAATAATGTAAATTAGTTCAAAGTTATGTTTATACAATTAGTGAGTATCATTAATGTTTTCAAGAAAACATTTACATTCACAACATTAACTTAAATTATTTTATTATATCAGCCTAAAAACACACTTACATTCACAACATGAGCCAAAAAAAGAAACTTACTATACTTGCCCAAAGAAAAATATATTGTAATTTGTTTGAACTCAAATCACTTTGACTTCTATTAAATCTTCTTCTTCTTTTTCTTAACGAAGGTGGAAAAACCTATTAATTTAAGGGTCAAAACAACAGTGAGGACAATCATCTTTGGTTGCTATCCCCGAATGCCGGTTTGACTCATCACTTTTAAATAGGAAAATCACCCCACTTGTATAACTCGGCCGTCCGTAAGGGAGTTCTCACTCCTGCAAGAGCCTCTAGGTCTGGTCCTGTGGGTCTTGGTTTTGTTAACCTGTTAGAGGTGAGGACAACCATCTATTGTGCCATCGGCTAATGCCGGTTGACTCATCACTTTTAAATAGGAAAATCACCCCACTTTGTATTATACTCTCCTCCATAAGGGAGCTCACTCGTGCAAGATGCCTCTAGTCTTGGTCCTTAGTCTGGGTTGTTTAACCTGTTTTCCTTACGTCGGAAAAAGAACAAGCTCTTAAGCCAAAAAAATTACAAAAGTTTTATAATATTTTTAATAAATTTATATTAAAATAAATTTTAAAAATATAAAAAATATTTTTAATCTTTTGAAAATGAAATTTATTATTTGTGATAAATTGCTAAACACAGATTTAATTTATACGATATAAAATAGATTTTCAAAAACAAAAAATATAATAAACATAGATTTTCAAAAAAAATAATTTTATTTTTAGAAATTTATAAAAATCTTATTAATGTAATATAAAATTATATTTCAAATTAAAAAATAATTTATTTACTAAATTTATAAAAAAAATCTCATTAATGTGATATAAAATAGATTTTAATAAAAATATTTTATTATTTATGAAATTTAATAAAAATCTCATTACTCACCTTTTACATCTTTCTAGTCAAATAATTTTATTATTTACAAAATTTATAAAAACCTCATCACTACACGTGGCTTGCCAGCATTATCATTGTACTGAAATTAGCTAAGACATAGACCATGTTTGCAGACAGATGCTGGTTCACCATCATTATTGTTGTACTGAAATTGCTGAGGCATAAAACATCGATAGAGACAATTGCACAACAATGTGAGAAAACTAATACGCTAAAACTTCTTAGCTTAGAATTTAACATGAAAATAGGCATTGAAAACACATGCGATGACTCCGCACTGATTGAACTCCGGAACACTGCCAAACTTCTTAGCTTTTTAACTCTCGAATTTAACATGGAAATGAGCATTAAAAACACATGAAATGACTCCGCATTAAGTGAACTCCGAAACACTGCCCCAAATTACAACCCGCCCACTATCATATAGATTATGATTTCATAATGAAGTTGAAATTCTCTACGATTATTTTTATCCTGGTTTCCATTGTAGATGAAACCATTGTAGATGAAACCATTGTAAATGTGCATCTTACGAGTTCGTTTCAAACTTTTTCTCTTTAATATCTGGGACCAATTAAATATATTTATAGTATAATTTGTCTTTTTAGGTCCGATAGATCATTTTGGTCTCAGCGGACGTTAACCATCATCATCATCATTATTAGAAGTGGTATTTTGAAATTAGTATTTTTTAAGTAAAAGAGTAATTTGTCAAAATTTATACACACAAAGTAAAAATTGAAATGACTTTAAATTGTTAAACTATAAATTTAATTTTGTTTTATAAACATATATTTTATATTTAATAATTTTAACGCCTCTTAAAATAAAAAAATGATTAATATTTTTAAATTAAAAACTATTAAAAAATAATTTTTTAAATATGATCTGAATATATAAGTCATAAGATATTTGTTTTAATGTGAAATATTAAAAAAGTATATTTTGTATTATAATTACAAATTTAATATTGATAAATTTGTAGATTTATTAGCTAAAAGATAGGTTATTTGAAATCGTTTTAAAAGATGTTGCAATTCAACATTTCCTCTAATTTAAACAATTAAATTGACTTTTCAAGTATATCATATCACATATGTCTTGAAATCTTTCTATATTCCAAATGTCATCAAACATGTGAGTAGATAAGTTACAAAGATATTTTCCAAACATGTGATTATATAAGTTATAAAGATATTTGTTAAAATACATAATTTTATATTATAATTTGCAAACTTCAACATTCCAACTTTGGTAATCCAAAATGGCATCTTTAGCTAAAAGTAAGAGTTATCTACCAAACTTTAAAAAGATGTTCCACCACAAATTTTCCTTCTATTAAAAATAATAAATTGAATTTTTATGTATATTGTGTCACATATCTCTTACAATCTTTCTATATTTCCTCAATTATTTAAATTCATAAGTGTTACATAATTAAATATGTATTTCAAATGTCATGAAACATGCAAGCATAAAACTCATAAAGGTATTTGTTCTTAATGAAAATTATAAAAGATATATTTAATTAAACATTTCAAACATGTTGCAACACTAAGTTTACTTTAAGTAATTAAATAAATAAATAGTCTTTCTAAATATAACATGTTACATATAATCTTTCTATATTTCCTCAATTCTCCAAATTGATAAGTGATAACACCATGACTATATTTGAAACAAGGTTGACTAAAAAAGACAACAAATAAATAGTGGACAACAAAATAGATCATATATTCTTTTTGGTTGATATGATTTCTAAAACTAAGAGGCTACTTCTACATCAAAAGTGGTTGATTAATTAGTGAGCATATTGCTTACAACGTTGATCATCAATAACTATTATACAACTATTATAGCATTATTTGGTCATAATTGACCATTAATGATTGTATTGGCTAAAATATATCTAGTTTAATATGCTTGCTCTACTTAATTCAACTTTACAAAGAATTTTGCTAGGTACACATGCTTTTCGATAAGGTACTACATGTCTCATACATACTTTTCATGTAAGGTGTGTATGCATTCTATTCACCATATCCGTCGTCAATACTAGACATCTTAGCACTTCCTTAGTCACTGGGTCTTTCCTCTTAAAAAAAGATTACAAAACATAAAATGTGCATTAATTGTGTACTCCAATGTAAGAGTTATGGGTTTCTTACCATTATAGAACCTTATATTCCATTTCCAATGGACTACACCAACTTCTAATAATATAAATAAGGTTCATATGTTGGGTAAGGAACCATTAATAATTCTTATAACCTTATACTAAAACATTGATTGACATCTAAACTTTTTAATCTTATAATTACTTTTTACCTAAAAGAAAGGTATTAAACATAAACAATGCATATTACACTTATTTAATTTTAATATTATATAGATTTAGATAAATTGTCTTTCTATTATAGTCTAAAATCAAAATCTTTATATCTCATTTACAAAAATGTCCAATAAAATTATGACA
>APFE030755083.1:0-12237 GCA_000404065.3 Pinus taeda
ACTTATCTTTTTATTTTAAATATCTAATCTTTAATTTTAAACTTTGAAAATAGATATGACTTTACTAAAAAGTAAAGTAAACCAATGATAGACAATTGTATTTATATTATATTAACGCAACTTTAAGGATAATTAAAAAAAAACCTAATAAGTATAAAATCATAAATACATATCCGTTTTGCGTGGTAAACTTTTAAGAAACAGGGATGCAAAAAAAATAATCGGATAGTTTTTCATATATTTTAATAAAGAGTAGTTTAAGAATGCTCTAATTTTATTGAGAGGGGTTTTGGTGAAAATCACATCAATATTTATTTCTCTAACCAATAAGTATAGTTTATCACGAAGACAAGGAAGTGTAGTTCATTACGATGACAAGTGATGACAAGTGGTGTTGTAATTTTATTTGGAAAAAATTGGAAATTTTGATTAGATTTTTATTAATTTAGTTTAAATTTTGAGAAATCAATCTAAGTGGCTGCTGTAAAGCTTCAACATTTTCAACTGCCTAAATTTTTTTAATAATATTAAATTTATTTCCAATTTAAACACTCAAATAACTAAAAATATTCTTAAAATAAAATAAATAGATTTTCCTATAATAAAATTCTCAAACAAATATTAATAAACGTCTCATAGAACATACTATTAATATATATATATATAATATAATATTAAAATAATATATATATAAATATGATTGAGCAGTCATGGACTTTAAGGATAAATTACATGTCATTAGACACTTTGTCCACCTAACTTTGAAAAATAATACCACAAATAAAATTGTTGAAACCACTAATTTTGACGGATTCATTAGGTTTCAAATACCTAACGATATAACCATATTAAAATATAGCGGCCTTCTTTTGAGAAAATAAATTATCCAAATTAAAGTACCATGACGCACACCGTGCAGTGACATGCTCCCTACTTTTTATTTAGAAAATATATCAAATGAGTAAAAAATATTTTATTTAGTTTTAGTTTAATTCAGGTATTATTTTTTTAAATATTGATGAGTAGAAAATTGGGAGATTTATATCAAATATTAAGGTCAATTCTTCAATAAAACAAGACAAATTAAGAAATTCTATAACATCAACAAAGTGACGGTTTGCTACATACATCTTATTATCATATTTGCAATTATTAAAGCTTGTAAATTTGACCACAAAGTATAATAGTTTTACAATATTTTGTATTCATAAGAAGAGGAATTAAGTGACATTACTTTCCCCGATATGTTTGTGTTTCTTTCTAAAGTTTGTTGTCTTGTAGCTTAACTTGTTGAAGAGAGACTTTCCACTTGGCTGCAAGGGGCGTCTATCTCATCATTTTGCCTATTGATATGGTCTTGAAAGCCTTGCATTCTTTCAAATTAAGTTGAAAATAATTAATATTATATTGTATTAATGGAGAAATGGTTACATGGTTGTAATGTAACTCCTTAAGTTAGTATTAGTTCCTAGGTTGTAGGAGTTTGTTCTCACCTCCCTATTCTTTTGAAATGTATTTATTGTCTCATCTTTGATTAATTGAATATGAGAGTGTATGCTCCAATTTGTGCAGTCTCCAAGTGCAGTTTTCTCACCTGTGAGTTGCTAGTTAATTCAATTCATGGTTTTCTTTCCAGTTTTCTAACATGATATCAGAACTCAAATCTGGTGAGCCGATTTACCTGCAGACCCTTATTAGCTACATTAGAGCCCTAGTGGCTACAGAGCCTTCATGGCTACAATGCCCCAGTGGCAACATAGGACACATTTTCAGAGTCTAGGTGGTCGGTAGTGACGTACCTTACTCACAGGAAAAAATTATTTTCTTACAGGTCTCAGCCTATCTCCAACTGAGCACAAAGCGGTCATCATGCCTTTCGGCCTGACAGAAGCGATGATCATCGCAAATCTTAGGGTCAAACCTGCGATGATCAACCTCTCGTTAGAGGCATTTTAAATCATCGTTGTTTTGCAATCTAAAAGAGTGATGGTGTGTTTTTTATGGTTTTGAGCTTTAGATCGGGCCGTTTGGTGGTGGATCTGAGTTGCAGACACAAAGATCGTGGTAGTTTGGTGGGAGATTGACCAGATCGGAGGCACATCGAGCAGTTTGGTGGCAGATTTGTGATCGATTCAAAGGTTCTGGTATGTTTTGAGATTATTTTTTTGTAGCTTGTAATTGTTCATTTGTTGGGAATCGACTATAGATCAAGAGATTGGGATTCCGATCAGTACAATTTCACAAAAGCTTATCTCAACAAGTCTAACAAACTCGATGGGACTAATTATACCAATTGGAAATTTAAGCTACAAACTTTGCTTGAGGGATCAAGCGCTTGGTCGATGGTTAGTGGCGAAGAGCAGAAGTCAACCATGGTAGCAGGCAGCACAACAACACTAATGCAAGATTGGGGTAAAAGGGAGAATAAGGTGAAAGTCTTATTAAAGATGTTTGTTAAAGACAATATTATCCCGCATATCAGAGACTGTAAATCATCTAGTGACATATGGACTACACTAAAGAACCTCTACCAGACACAGAACACCAATCGCATCTTGTTGCTCAAAGGCAAGTTGTTTTCCATGAGGATGGAGGAGAATGAATCCGTTGTCGGAATCATTGCACGAGTCAAGGACCAGAAGGACAGATTGGGAGACATCGGGGAGAAGGTGTCTGATTCTGATATTGTCACAATTACATTGAACAGAATGACGAATGAATACCATATGTTCATCACAGGCTTGTTTACAAGGAAGGAAACCGTGAGGAAACCCCCACATTTGAAGAGCTAATAGGAATCCTGATACAGGAAGAAGAGCGGCGACAAAATTTGAGACCACAAAGTGTTGATCTTGCTCTGATGGTGAAGAAGAAGCCATACAAAGGGAAACAACCACAGGGATAGAAAGGCAGTGGAGTTTTTTAGAAGAGACCATTTAGAGGTATGTCTCTCCATGTAACAATGGTAATAAATATGACATTAAATATTTTTACTGTGGGAAAATTGGTCACTTTGCTAAGTTTTGTTTTAAGAGACAAACATATGAGACTAGAAACAAACAGAGAAAAAACACAAGGCACTTTGACGATGAAGGTCACAGTCATCATCTTCGATTATTTGTAGTTGATTATGCTCTTTCAATTATTGAGGAGGATAAGTTTGAAATATGGTTTGTAGATTCAGCCGTGTCTTCACATATGACAGGTAATAGACATTGGTTCGAAAATTTTGAAGAAACCACTTATGGAGCTAACATATATCTAGGTGATGACGGAGGTTATCAAATCAAGGGGTACGGTGATATTCCGGTGATGTTACCTGATGGTAATAACAAATATATTAAAAATGTGATGTATGTACCTGGGATCAAGAAGAACTTGATCTTTGTTTCAATGATGGTAGATAAGGACCTACAAGTTGAATTCTTCAGATCATATTGTGTCATAAAGGACAGAAAGAAGGAACTAGTTGCATCAGGAGTGTGTGTGGGAGGCATGTATAGGTTGAATGTCAAGAACATGCCACACCAAGCTCTGGCTTCAACAAAATTGACAACTGAGAATCTTTGGCATCAAAGATTTGGTCATTTGAACCTACAAGATCCCATGCTGCTACAAAGAAAATGTATGGTTGATGGACTACTTTCTTTTCAGAATGTACATTTAGATTGTGATGGATGTGCATTAGGGAAGATTCATAGGGAAGAGTTTCCTTTGAATGATGATAGGAAGAAAAGAGATATTCTGGAGCTTGTGCATACAGATATATGCGGACCTATGCAGACTAGGTCACTAGGTGGTGCATATTATTTTCTACTCTTTACTGATGATTACACTAGATTATCTTGGGTATATTTTATTAGAAAGAAGAGTCAGACATTTCAATGCTTTAAAGAATTCAAGAATATGGTGGAAAATCATACAAAGAAATTCATTAAGATTCTCCGCTCTAATTAAGGGGGGGAACGCAAGTTGGGAGAGTTCATGAAATTTTGTAGGAATCATGGGATTATTCAACAATACACAATACCTTACACTCCACAACAGAATGGAGTTGCTGAAAAAAATAACAGAACCCTTGTGGAGTGCGCAAGAAGTATGCTTCAAGGTAAGGGTCTATCTAATGGTTTTTGGGTTGAAGCCATTAACGTTGCAGTCTACTTAAAAAATAGGAGTCCAACTAAATGTCTCAATTTTAAAAGTCCTTTTGAAGAATTTTATGGATATAAGCCTACAGTGAATCATTTAAGGGTTTTTTGGGTCAAAATCGTATGCCCATATTCCCAAGGATGATAGGAAGAAGTCAGATCCTAAGGCTACAAAATGCATATTTGTAGGATACTGCATTGAGTTTAAAGTTTATAAGTTGTTTAATCCTTTGACTCATAAAGTTTTTGCGAGTTGAGATGTGCTATTTCGTGAGTAGACTGAGGAAGGAAATAAGGAGAACAGCCTTGAAGAGTGGGATATTCCATTGTTGATGGAAGAAAGTAGTGAGGACATGCAACAACAGTAGCAGCAGAAAGAGGAAGAGGCAGGTGATGTAATCAGTAAGTCGAGCCCGCTAAGGTCTCAAGCAGACATATTTGAGGTGAGTTCCTTACCGAGAAGGTCAGGTAGGTAGACTCAACTACCAGCCAGATTGAAAGACTATGCTTTAATGTGAAACATTTTAGATGTTATAGAGCCCACAAATTATAAATAAGCTAGTCAATCTCATGAGTGGACGACCACAATAAATGAAGAATTTGAATCTATTATTAGAAATAATACTTGGGAACTATTTGAATTGCCTGAAGGAAAAATACCCATAGGTTGCAAGTGGCTTTACAAACCTAAATTTGATGCAGATGGGAATATAGAAAAGTTTAAAGATAGACTGGTAGCAAAGGGTTATTCACAGAAAGAGGGAATTGATTATGAAGAAACCTTTGCTCCTGTAGCCAAACTGAATACTATTAGAATGTTAATTGTTGTAGCTACAAAACATCAGTGGAAGCTACACCAGTTGGATGTTAAGTCTGCATTTTTAAATGGTGATTTAAAGGAAGAGGTCTATTTAATGCCGCCTAAAGGGTTTGTTAAACAAGGGAGGGAGCATTTAGTTTGTAGATGGAAAAAGGTTCTTTATGTTTTAAAATAGGCAAAGGTCTTGGTACGAGAAGATTGATTCATTTTTCTTACAACATGGTTTTCATAGGAGTAAGAATGACCCAAATCTATATACCATGTATGATGAATAGCGACAGATAATTTTGATTTCCTTGTATGTGGATGACATGATGATAATAGGTAATGCAGATGCATTAATCAAAGAAATCAAATTGCAAATGTCACAAGTTTTTTAGATGAAAGACCTCGGAAGTTTACATTATTGCCTAGGTCTAGAAGTGTGGAGAGACTCTGGGCGGACTTTCCTTACTCAAGGGAAGTATGTCAAAGGGCTTCTCAAAAAGTTCAGAATGGAACAATGTAAAACAACATTAGTACCTTTGCAGTAGAACTTGAAATTGTGCAAAGACGATGGCTCTAAGGAGGTGGATGCCACTTTGTACAAGAAACTAGTTGTTAGTCTGATATATTTGACTACAACTAGACTAGACTTAGCATACTCTATTAGTGTGCTAAGCTAGTTTATGTCTAAACCTCTTGAAAGTCATTGGGTAGCGACAAAAAGTGTATTGAGGTGTCTTCATGGTACCAGTGATTATGATATTTTATACACTGATACATATGATGTTACTTTAGCAGGTTTTTCAGACTTTGATTGGGTAGGTAACCTGGATGATCGATAATCTATCACG
Organism: Pinus taeda; assembly: GCA_000404065.3. Taxonomy (NCBI): domain Eukaryota; kingdom Viridiplantae; phylum Streptophyta; class Pinopsida; order Pinales; family Pinaceae; genus Pinus; species Pinus taeda. The sequence continues at coordinate 5,805 of APFE030755083.1, forward strand.
GGTTATGCATTCAGTATTGGATTTGGGGTTATAGCATAGAGTAGTAAAAAGCAGAGCACTGTGTCTTTATCTTCAGCTGAAGCCGAGTACCAAGCAGTATGTGCAACGACATGTGAAGCTATCTGGTTGAGGAGACTTCTCCATGATGTAGGAGAAGAGCAGAAAGAAGCGATTGTCATCAACTGTGACAACCAGAGTTCCATTAAGCTAGTGAACAATCCAGTGTTTCATAAGAACACGAAACACATAGATACTTAGTTTCACTTTGTAAGAGAAAAGGTCCAGTCAAAAGAATTTTTTATTGAATACTGTAAAACATGTGACAATATGGCTGATATTTTTACAAAGCCTCTTGGGAAAGTGAAGTTTGAATTGTTTAGGGGGGTGATAGGGGGAGAGTTGAAAATAATTAATATTATATTGTATTAATGGAGAATGGTTACATGGTTGTAATGTAACTCCTTAAGTTAGGATTAGTTCCTAGGTTGTAGGAGTTTGTTCTCACCTCCCTATTCTTTTGAGATGTATTTATTGTCTCATATTTGATTAATTGAATATGAGAGTGTATGCTCTAGTTTGTGCAGTCTCTAGGTGCAACTTGCTCACTTGTGAGTTGCTAGTTAATTCATATCATGATTTTCTTTCCAGTTTTCTAACAGTTATGCAACTGTGTGGAATAGTTGAAGGAGAATCTGAAGAAGGGAATGACAATCAATGCTATCATTGATCAGAAGGTGTGGGAATAGGGGACACGGATTTGAGGTTCCTTTGCCTCCATCTCTTCGACTGGAGTTGTCCATCATGTCCTTGAAAACTAGAGGCCTCCAAATCCAAACTCTATCACCAACTAAAACTGTCCAAAATACCTAAAATTTGCATGTCAATTGAAGTGGGAGATGGGCACGGATAGCCACAGAGAAACACCAAAGAGACGTTGTAGTCGAATGCAATGTACAACAAAGGAGGAAAATTACCAAATTTTTGCTCGAATGTTGCCAAGGAGTCACATGCAAGCGAGTTATCGTGCGGGGCGAATAATTCTTGTGTTACTTGACACTTAGACTAGCTCATCCCTAGACAATTATCATAGAATTTGCTAAGAGCTTGAAATCTAGTGGGTGTAGCTTCCTTTGCCAACCAAGACCCAAAAAATAGAGCTCGACTGTGAAATATAATCTCGAGTGAACTTCAATCCCATCTAGGACATAATGCGGGACCAGTTTCTCATCCAAAACTTGTTGGCTCAAAGGGATCCCCACGACATGGAGAAGGTAGAGCTGAGCTTCCACAATGTTCCAATGACTATGATTCTCCTTTAAATAAATGAGACCCACACCCAAGCCATTAATCTCCTCCATGAATGAGAGGAATGAACTTTGTACCTCCCACGCAAGTGTCATCCTTTCCTCTGGTGTGAGCAATAAACTTATCAATTCTGGCTACTTGGAACTATTATGCACATAGTGTGAGATGATAAATCGAATCCTTCTATGCAATCTCACCAGTGGCGACGGATAGGTGGGCGTGTGTCCTACATGTTGGCCCCTCGCCAGCTCCCAAGAGATACTACAACCAGATTGATTGATTAATTCACATTTAAATGAATGAATAAGGATCACATTTAAGTTGATGGGTTGGAAAATCAAATCAAAAATTCCCCTCTTGAATCTAGTGTTTTATTGGCATAATTACATAGAGGAGATTTTCATTTCCATTAATGTAGTCATGGTATGGTTTTTCATCCCTTTCGCCTGTTGATCTCTATTTTCCCCTTCCTCAAGTTGCATGCTTGATTGGCTTATTTCTTTGCTTCATAATTATGGCTCCTTAGAATATGATAAAAAAATTTGCGCCAAAAAGAACCCAAGATGCTCATGAATATTTGAGGAGAATATTTAGTTTAATAGCCTTAGGAGTTGTGCCATTATGTAGTAATTGAATTGTTATGAGAGACACCAACAATTGTGATCCTGGAGATTCATTTTTCCTTGGCTAGTTGTAGTCCTAGTAGAAGTCCGTACATCTTTGCCATGTTGTTGGTTTCTTTATCAAGACCCCAAGCAAACTTAATTTATTGGTGCTCATCAGGATCCCAAAGGATCCCTCCCCCTCCTGCCACCGCAATTTAATTTATGTACTTTGAATTACAATAAGTGAGGATTATACAAACTAAAATTAGTTTGCCATGAGGGAAAGCACCAAGCAGACCAGTAACATAAGTTCATAGTTTTGAGGTTGCTAGGACCTCATGTAACTAGAGCATCATATAAATAAAAACTTATAAAAATAGGCTAGTTGTGCTAGATCTTGACATACATTGACATGAGAAAACAAAAAAGACTACTAGTGCTACAAGCAAAAAACCAGTGAGTCATAACACCTATTGGGGAGAATCTTCAAGCATTCGTACTGGTTGGTCACTACCCTCATATAAGGAGAAGGAGATGTTGGTTGATCTCCTGGCTAGAATGGTTAGCTTGTGGTCTATACTATCAAATTTTTCCCTCGGGCTCTGTCAAACTGATAGAATTATCTTGTTGAATCCTCATGTACCTCCTTATGCCACCTGCAATATTCAAATGATGTTAAACCTTGTATCCACTTCGTGCCATGATCGATGAAGTGATGAGAGCGCATGCAATGCACTCGATATAGTGGGAGCCACAACCCCCTTTCGTGTGGGACGACATCATATCAAAGTGGTGGGGGGGAAGGGGGAGGGACGCAGGGAATGTCTACTCCTAGGCACCCTCCTTGGAGGAAAAAAAAAAAAACGCCCTTTTGTGTGAGATAGCATCAAATCAAAGTGGTGGGTGGGAGGTGGGGAGTTTGCTCCTAGGCACCCTCCTTTAAAAAAAATATATAATAAAAAAAAATAAAAATAATAAAATAAATAAATAATTAAAATTAATTAAATTAAAAAAATAAAAAATAAAAAAATAAAATAAAATAATATAAAATTAAGTATGATTTTTTAAGATTAAATTTAATTGGTAAAATATTTATTATAGGATAATCTTTATTAAATATAACAATAAAAAAAATCAATAGTAAATATATTTATTAATTTTTTTATTTGCTGAATTTATCCAAAATGTTAAATTTGATACACTGTGTTATGTTATATTTATATGATAAATATAAATATAAATCATAATTTTGTTATGAAACAAATGAAATAAGGGAGATCATAAAATCAAATGGTCTCAACAAATAGTGTGCAAAACATTAAGGTCATTTTTTTAAAGATTAAAATCATTATAATTTAGTGGTCAGTCCATATTAAAAATAGTTCTTACTAGCTACTATATATAAATTTGAGTTCACTTATCACTATTATTTAAGAATTGATTGTAGATCTTATTCCAAAACCAAAATATCTAATATTCCCCACACTCTATCATTATTTATATGAGAAAAAAGTCATATGATATTAAGTATTCACTTTTATTGTAAAGCTTAGTGTTTTGAGGCCTACTATAAAGGAAACCAAGCCTCAACCATCCATCCACAAACTCTTTTTATTGTTCTAGCCAATGTATATAGCAGAATAAACATAAACAATAAATATTTATACCAACTTAAGCTTAAATCCAAACTTATAGAGAGAGCACTGCTAGAGAGTTTAACTAAAGATACTAGAGACATAATACAGAGAATGAGGGGTGAGAACACACTAGATGGAGGTAGGCCTCCAAAGCCTTTCCCTTGGTAAGTTCCTACACCTCTATGTCATCCTCAATGATAATGGGTTGGGAGCTAGTACACTGGGATTGGAGGGATTAATAAAACCCCCAATTTCCTCCTTCCTATCCGATCCTTTGCCTTACACCTTGAATCTAAGATTGAATGAAGCTTTGCAAATGTTGATGAACTTGGCTTCTAGCCTCCTAATTCTGATAAGAGATTCTAGTTCACGTGCCTTTTGGTTCTTAATTGCAATGGTGATCAAGGTTTTGGTGAGACAATTAAATTCCATGTCTCAGAAAACCTTGGGATTGTAACAATGAGACATATATGTGAACTCTTATATCACCTTGAGGAGATGGGGTCATAAAATATTTCCTTTATCGCTAAACTCAAACCTCATTTCTAAGGCTGCCATCAACTTCTACTTGTCAAGAGCTTTTCAATGAATTTTATTTGTCAAATCCTGAGTTACAAGAGCAAACTTATGACTCTCCAAAGTTTATGTTGGAAGCCTTCTCTCTTTTGTCATGTCGACACAGGACAACTTAGCATGCTCATGTGACATTCATGCCATGCCAATTTCCCCATTGAAAATTTACCTTTCTTGCATCATGCAAAGAACCATTTCCGAAAGGTGTGATCCTTTTACATTGCACCAACCTTCATATAAATTGTTGATATGACCATCACCCCAAAACATCGATGCATTCTCATGCCATGTTGCTAATAAACCTTTTTGAGAACTACCAATGACTTGTCACGTGCCTAGTCCACATCATCATCCATATTGCCATGTCACCATTGTGCTCTAGCCTCGTGGCTATACCACATCACTTTAGTATTGCCACACCATTGCCATCCATATTTCCATGTGGACATTGGCACGTCATCATCTACATGACCACATGGACTTTACCACCTCATCACTTGTACTGCTACATGGACTCCACAATGTCGTCAACAAAGCAACGCGTAGAGTGTCAAAAGACTAGTCAAAATGTTGACCATTGACCGTCGATGGAAAATATAATGGAGTTGTCTATAATGCGACTTTTTGGAGATTCCGGTGACGGAATCCGGCGGAAGAAATGAGGTTAAATCTTGATTTTTAGCAGTTAAAATGGTTTTTTAACTGCATATTTGGATTCAGCGCCCTGAAAAACCCCTGGGAGCCATTGATTGTGCAGAAACTAGCTATCAAACCTGGGATTCCAATGAATTGCTGCCGGATTTTCACCGGAAAAATCCGCTGGAAAGGCTTTCAAAGAGTCGCGTTATAGACTACTGCAAATATAATTTGTCCATAGGGACTCACTCAATCCATTTCACCAACCACCAATAGCTTTACCAAAGAGTTAATACATTACCAAAATGTTAGGCAACTTCCTAAGGCTTCAACAAAATTTACTATTTTTTTATGTGATTATCCATCTATTTCCTTGATAATCAATGGTTTCATCGGGCTTATAATTTTTTCCACTATGTATTCGTTTACCAAGGGTCAATTGTTAATAATGAAAATTCTTCCACTTTCATGGAAAATATTTACCGCTACTTTGAAACTAATCAAAGACATATTTTTACAAGCTTTAGAAGAATTAAACATGAACAATCTCCTCAACCTATGCTAAATGCATCCTTTGCAGTGAGCTTATTAATTTCCAATCATGGGTAAATCTTACTAGAGTTATTGATACTTCAACCGACGTGCAAATCCTTGCATACAAGAAGTTACTCCAAGAATTATTAATATCTTTGAAAATAAACATATTCTTACCATGACTCTAGTATGCTTGCAATCTTTCAATATAGGTGTGTAATGAAAATTATAAATCAAACAATTGCATCCGGAAAATACTCAATTCTACTAAGTAAATAAATCCTTACCAAGAATTACTAATCATCCAATATTCATATAATATTTGGAGAGGAGTGCATACGAATAATGAATAATATGTAAATGAATTCTGGCTTCAATGAAGTTATTCAAAAATTCACTAAACTCTACTAATTAATTATAATTTTACTCAAAACTATCACATTTTAGATATGTATATCGAGTCTTTGCATATGAATATAACTAGGTCAATTAAGAATATGTTTTTTTTCTAGAGGTCATAGATTCAAATCTAGAGTGGTAGAGTATGTACAATTTTGTAGATTTTAGTAGTCAAATGAAATTTGCTTGGAGATGAGTCTCTTGTCCCACAAACAAGGGTGTCTCATACATCAATTTGGTGCCTGGCTTGGCTATGACCTTAAAACTAGATTATTATTATTATTGACCTTTTAAGATGGCAAAACTATGGTGATTTAGAAACACTTATATCACTTCTTTTTTTGCACAAGAATACAATTTTAAATAATTATGATTAATCTCTTACCTTCTTAAGGTTTGATAAACCATATAGGTCTTAATGGATGTTCTTCATCATCACACACACACAAACACACACACAAAGTAAGTTCACTTTCCATGCTTAACCAATGGTTCAACCCACATAAAGCCAAGTACTTACCCATGATGATGAAATGTTAATTTATGGTATGTTCTATGCTTATAACAATTTACTTCTTTTTCTTATTATATTCCACAGATTAGCAATCACATGTACATAAAGTAAAGTGCAGATAGAACATTAAATGATCGACAGAAAACAAGCCAAGACAAGAGAACAAGATGTGGCGTGCTAGCTAGGGACAAAACCCCACAATGTGTGGGGAAACCCTTTTGATTCAAATC
>APFE030755084.1:0-10919 GCA_000404065.3 Pinus taeda
AAGCCCTGAACTGTAAACCCCAAACCCTAAACCATATACCCTAACACATAATAATTGTATAACATTTTAAAAATGGTTTTGTAGCTTTTATTTATGTGTTTATTAAGCCTCAAACACTACACCTAAAACCTTAAAACCTAAACCCTATGTATTTTATAACATTTTAAAAAGAATATTCTAAATTTTATTTAGGTTTTTATTGAAAGCATTTACTAAAGTGTTATAAACCCTAAAACCTAAACTCTAAGAATTTTACAACATTTTAAAAATTGTTTTGCAACTTTTATTTGAGTGTTTATTAAAGAATTTACTAAAGTGTCATAAACCTTAAACCATAAACCGGAAACACTAAACCCTAAACCCCCAAACCATAAAACCTAAAACCTAATCATGTTATAACATTTTGAAAAGCGTTTTAAACTTTTATTTAAGTGTTTATTAAAATAATTTACTAAAGTGTTATAAATCTAAAACCCTAAACCCTATACTCTATTTTTTTAATATTTTAAAAAGTGTTTTGTAACTTTAGTGTTCGAAATCCTAAACACTAAAAGTTGTTTTCTTTAATATTTTAAAAATAATTTTGTAACTTTAGTGGTATAAATCCTAAACCATAAACCCTAAACCACAAACCCTAAAACCTAAATCTAAAACGTTAACCCTAAAACAGAAACACTAAATCCCAGAATTGTAAACCCCAAATGGTAAACCCTAAACATCTAAGAATTTGTATAAGATTTTTTAGAAAGCGTTATGAATTTTTATTTTAAGTGTTTATTTAAAATAATTTACAAAGTGTCATTAAATAACCTAACCCTAAACCCACACACCAAACCCTATATCATAATTGCCTTAAAGCCTAAAAGGATAAGCCCTAAAGATCATTTATAAGATCTTAGTAAACCCTAAACCTAAACCTAAGGCTTGAAGAATTTTATAAGGTCTTATAAACTTGTAAACCCTAAAACCTAAAACCCAAAAACTAAGGATTTTATAACATTTTAGAAAGTGTTTTGTAACTCTTCTTTAAGTGTTTACTAAAACCATTTACTAAGGAGCTATAAACCCTAAATCCCTAGTATATAAACCCTTAACCTTAAACCAAAACCCCTAAACCCTAAGAAACCCTAAACCCTAAAAAACCTAAACCCTAAAAAAACCCTAAACCCTAAAAACCCCAAGAAACCCTAAAACCTAAAAACAGTTTTCTAACTTTTTTATAAGTGTTTATTAAAAGAATTTAGTAAAGAATTATAAACCATAAGCCCAAATAATACCCACACCCCAACCTAAACCCTAAACAATTAGCACTTTATAACATTTTAAACCCCAAACCCTAAACCCTAATTATTTTATAACATTTTATGAAGCGTTTTTAACTTTCTTTTTAAGTGTTTATCTAAAAATTTTACGAAATTGTTATGAACCCTAAACCCTCAGCATTTTATTGGAACTTAGAAAGCATTTTTTAACATTTTAAAACCCTAAACATTTTTTAGCATTTTAATGAGCATTTTGTAACTTTCTTTAAGTGATTATTAAAATAATTTACTAAAGTGTTATAAGCCCTAAAACCTAAAACCTACACCCTAACAATTTTATAAAATTTTAACAAGAGTTTTGTAACTTTTTTAAATTTTTTATTAAAAGAATTTACTAAAGTGCCCCTCAAACCTAAACTGTAAGCGTCTTATAAATTTTTAGTAAGTATTTTGTAACTTTTTCTAAGTGTTTATTAAAATGATTTACTAAATTTTTATAAAACCTAAACCCTAAACCCTAAACGCTTAACACTAAGCATTTATAACATTTTAAAAAACGATTTGTAACTTTGTAAGTGTTTATAAAAATAATTTACTAAAGCCTTGGGAACCTTAAATCCTAAACCTTAGGAACTTTATAAGATTTTAAACCCTAAACCTAAACCCTAAGCATTCAATGACATTTTAGCTAGCTTTTAGTAACCTTTTTTGAAGCATTTATTAAAATAATTTACTAAAATGTTATAAACCCTAAATCCGAAATCGTAAGCATTTTATAACATTTGAAGAACAAAATCCTAAAGCCTAAACCCTAAACTCTAAACCCTGAGTATTTTATAACATTTTCAGAAGAGTTTTCTTACTTTTTTTTAAGTTTTTATTCAAAGGATTTACTAAATTGTTATAAACCCTAAACCCTAAACCATGAGCATTTTATAGAATTCTAAATCCTAAACCCTAAAGCCTAAGCATTTTATAACATTTTAACAAGTGTTTTGTAACATTTTTTATGTTCTTATTAAAATAATTTCTCAAAGTGTTATAAATCCCAAGCCCTAAACCATGAACTCTATCCCTAAACACTAAGAATTTTATAACATTTTAAAATACATTTTTGCAGCTTTTTTAATTATTTCTTAAAAACAATTAATACAGTGTTATAACCGTAAACCCTAAACCATCATCATTTTATAACATTTTAAGAAGAATTTTGTAACTTTTATTTAAGTGTTTATTAAAATAATTTACTAAAGTGTTATAAAACCTGAACCATAAACGCTAAACCTGAAACCTAAAACCCGAAACCCTAAAACAAGCATTTTATGATCCATTAAAAATAATTTTGTAACTTTTATTTTAGTGTTTATCAAAGGAATTTACTAAGGTGTTATAAAACCTAAACCCTAAACAGTAAACCCTAAACCCTAAACCATAAACCATAAATCATAAACCTTAAACCCCAAACCCTAAACCCTAAACAATAAACCCTAAACCATAATCACTGTAAACTAAAACTTAAACCATATGCATTTTATAGCATTTTTAAAAGAATTTTGTAACTTTTAGTTAAGTGTTTATTAAGGGAATTTACTAAATTGTTATAAAACTTAAACAATACACCCTCAAACCTAAACCCAAAAACCTAAACCCTAAAACTAAACCCCAAGCCCTAAACCCTAAACCATAAAGCCTAAGAATTTTATAAAAGTTTAAGAAGAATTTTATAACTTTGATTTAAGTGTTTATTAAAAGTATTTACTAAAGTGTTATAAACCGTAAACCATAAACACAAAACCCTAAACCCTAAAAACAAAAACATAAACCCTAAACAACAAAACCTAAACCCTAAACCGCAAACACCAATCCCTAAACCCTAATCCCTAACCATTTTATAAAATTTTAAAATTTGTTTTGTAGCTTTTATTTAAGTGTTTATTAAGATAATTTACTAAATAGTGATAAACCATAAACCATATACCTTATACCAAAATGTTTTAGACCCTAAACACTAAACTCAAAACCTTAACCCAAAACCCTAAACCTTAAACCCTAAACCCAAAATTCGAAACCTTAAACCCCAAACCCTAATCATTTTATAACATTTTAAAAAGTATTTTGAAACTTTTATTTAAGTTTTAATTAAAAGTGTTTAATATATTCTTATAATCCCTAGAACCTAACCTCTAAACCCCAAACCTAAACCCTAAATCATAAACCCTAAACCTTAAACCTTAAAGCCTAAACCTCAAATTGTGAACATTAAACCCTAAACACTAAGCATTTTATGACATTTTAAAAAACTTTTTGTAATTTTCATTTAAGTGTTTGCTAAAAGAAATTACTAAACTGTTATAAACACTCAACTCTAAACTCTAAACCACAAACCCTAAACCCTAACCCTTAAACTCTAAACCTGAAACCCTAAATGCTAAACCCTAAACATAAACCCTAAACTATAAACACTAAACCCTAAATGCTAAACCCTAATAATTTTCTAACATTTTAAAACACATATTGTAACTTCTATTTAAGTTTTTATTAAAATCATTTACTAAAGTGTTACCAACCCTAATCCCTAAACTCTAAACACCAAACCCTAAACCCTAAGAATTTTTTAACATCTTAAGAAAAATTCTAACTTTTATTTAAGTGTTTATTAAGATGATTTACTAAAGTATTATAAACCCTAGAATCTTAACCTTAATCCCTAATAAATTTATAACATTTTAAAAAGTGTTTTTAACTTTTATTTAAGTGTATATTAAAAACATTTACTCAAAGTGTTATAAACCCTAAGCCCTAAATGCTAAAGAATAAGAATTTTAAAACATTTTAAAAACTATTTGTAACTCTTATTTAAGTCCTTATTAAAAGAATTTACTGAAAATTTATAAACCCTAAATCCTGAACCCTAAACCCCAAAACCCAATACATAAATCATAAACCCTAAAATTTTTATGATTATCTATAATAAGGGAAGACCACACCTAGGTATGTGAGTGTAGGAGGGAGAAAAATGTGGTACATGAGATACCCTTCTTCATAAACCTTTTTCCTTTTATTTATTTTTCTTCATAACTCCTCAGGGCTCCATGGGATCAATACATTATGTGTAATATGTAGCAAGAAATACCTCCTTAAGGTGGGGTGGTTCATCCCTACACCCTACACCCTAAATCCTCAACCCTCAAATAAAAAACCTAAACTCCAAATCCTAAAAGCTAAACAAAAAGCATTTTATAGCATTTGAAAAAGTGTTTTGTAACTTTTATTTAAGCGTTTATTAAAACAATTACTAAGGTGTTATAGACCTAAAACCATGAACCCTAAATCGAAAATCTTAAAACTTAAACCCTACGCATTTTATAAAGTGTTATAAACCCTAAACTGTAAACCATAATCCCTAAATCCTAAACCACAATGTGTAACCCTAAACCCTAGACCCTGAACCCCAAACCCTAAATTTGAAACCCTAAATTTGAAACCCTAAATTCTAAGCCCTAAATTCTAAACCCTAAACCCTAAGCATTTTACAACAATTTAAAAACAAATTGTAAATTTTATTTAAGTGTTCATTAAAAACATTTACTAAAGTGCTATAAACCCTAAACCCTAAACTCTAAAGCATAAACCCATGACCCTAAAACCTAAACTGTAAACGCTAAACTCTAAGTATTTTATAACATTTTAAAAAGGGTTTTGTAAATTTGATTTAAATGCTTAATAAAACAATTTACTAAAGTGTTATAATCCCTAAACCCTAAACTCTAAACCCTAAACCCGAGACTTAAAACCCTAAACCCTAAACCCTAAAACCCAAACCCTAAACCCTCAATATTTTATGGAATTTTAAAAGTGGTTTTGTAGCATTTATTTAAGTGTTTATTAAAAGAATTTACTAGAGTGTTATAAACCATAAACCCTAAACCCTAAACCATGAATCCTAAATCCCATAACCTAAACCATATACCTTAATCATTTTATAACATTTTAAAAATGTTTTGTAACTTTTATTTAAGTGTTTATTAAAAGAATTTACTAAAGTGTTATAAAACTTGTAATCTAAACCATAAACACTAAGCCCTAAGTAGTTTATAAACCTTAAACACTCTACCCTAAACCCTAAGCCCCAAACCCTAAACCCTACACCCTAAACCCCAAACCATAAACCTTGAACCCCAAACCCTAAACCCTAAACCATAAATGTTGAGCATTTTATAACATTTTAAAAGAATTTTGTAAATTTTATTGAAGTTTTTATCAAAAGATTTTACGAACGCGTTATAAACACTAAATTCAAAACCCTAAACCTCAAACCATTAACTGTAAACGATAAACACTAAGCATTTTATAACATTTCAAGAAATGGTGGGTAACTTTTATTTAAGTGTTGATTAAAAGCATTTAGTCAAGCGTTATAAACCCTAAACCTTAAGCTCTAAACCTGGAACCCTAGACCCTAAACCCTAAAGCCTAAAGCCTAAATCCTAAGCATTTTATAACATTTTAAAAAACTTTTTGCAACTTTTATTTAAGTTTTTATCAAAAGCACTTACTAAAGTATTATAAACCCTAAACCCTAAATACTATACCCTACACCTAAAACCCAAAATCAAAACCTGAAACCCTAAACCATAAGAATTTTATAATAGTTAAAAAATAATTTTGGAACTTATATTTAAGTCTTTATTAAAAGAATTTACCAAGGTCTTATTAACCCTAAAACCTAAATCCCAAAGGAAAAACCATAAACACTAAAACCTAAGAATTTTACATCATTTTAAAAAGAATTTTGCAACTTTTATTTAAGCCTTGATTAAAACCATTTACAAAAGTCTTATGAACCATAAACCCTAGACACTAAACCACCTTAAACCGTAAACCCCAAACCACCTTAAATCGTAAACCCCAAACCCTAAACGCTAAACCCCAAACTGTAATCATTTTATAACATTTTAAAAACCATTTTGTAACTTTTATTACAGTTTTTGTTAAAATAATTTACTGAAGTGTTATAAACCCTAAACACTAAATTCTAAACTCTAAACCCCAAACATGAAACCATAAACATCAAATGCTAAACTCTAAGCAGTTTATAACATTTTAAAATGTGTTTTGTAACTTTTATTTAAGTGTTTATTAGAATCATTTACTGAACCCTAAACCCCAAATGCTAAACCCTAAGCATTTTATAACATTTTGAAAAGAGATTTTATCTTTTGTTTAAGTGTTTGTTATATGAATTTACTAAATGCTTATAAAACCTAAATCCTAAAACATGAACGCTAAACCCTAAACCCCAAACCCCAAACCACAAACCATAAATACTAATAATTTTATAACATTTTAAAAAGCATTTTGTAACTTTCATTTAAGTGTTTATTAAAAGAATTTTCTAAAGCGTTATAAACCCTAAAATCTAAACCCTATGTATTTTATAACATTTTGAAAAGTGTTTTGTAACTTATATATAACTTTTTATTAAAATAGTTTACTAAATTGTTAGAAACCCTAAAACCTAAGCCCTCAATCGTAAACCCCAAACCCTAAACCCTATACCGTACCCCCTATTAAAATAATTTACTAGAGTGTTAGAAAGCATTAAACATAAACCGCAAACACTACCCCTGAAACCCTAAAACGTAAAACCTATGTATTTTATAACATTTTAAAAATATTTTTCTAAATTTTATTTAGGTGTTAATAAAAGCATGTACTTAAGTGTTATAAACCCTAAAATCTAAACCCTAACCATTTTAAAGCATTTTAAAAAGTGTTTTGTAACTTTGATATAAGTGTAGATTAAAAGAATTTACTAAAGTTTTAATAAACCATAAACCATAAACTTGAAACCCTAAACCCTAAACCCCCTAACCCTAAAACCTAAATGCTAATAATTTTATAACATTTTAAAAATCTTAAACACTAATCCCTAAACACTAAACACTATTTATTGTTAATATTTTAAAAAACATTTTGTAACTATAGTGTTATAAATTCTAAACCATAAAACCTAAACCCGAAACCCTAAACCCAAAACCATAAATCCCAAATGATAAACCCTAAACACTAAGAATTTTATAACATTTTAGAAAGTGTTATGTAACTTTTTTTAAGTGTTTACTAAAAGAATTTACTAAAGTGTTATAAAACCCAAACCCTAAACCCCAAACCCCAAACCGTGTATTGTAATGCTTAAAGCCTAATGGATAAACCTTAAAATAATTTACTAAGGTCTTATACACCCTAAACCCTATACCATAAAGCTTGAAAGAATTTACTAAGATCTTGTGAATCTTAAAACACAAACCCTAAGCATTTTATAGCATTTTAAACCCTAAACCTAAACCCTAAGAATTCAATGACATTTTAACAAGCCTTTTGTAACCTTTTTTAAACTGTTTATTAAAAGAATTTACTAAAGGATTATAAACCCCAAATCCTAAATGGTAGGCGTTTTATAACATTTTAAACCCAAATCCCTAAACTCTAAAGTCTAAACCCTAAACCCTAAGTATTTTATATCATTTTAACAAGCACTTTCTTACTTTTTTAAAGTGTTTATTAAAGGCATTTACTAAAGTGTTATAAACCCTAAACCATAAACCATGAGAATTTTATAGAATTTTAAATCCTAAAACCTAAAGCCTAAGAATTTTATAACATTTTAACAATTGTTTTGTAACTTATTTTTATGTTCATATTTAAATAATTTATCAAAGTGTTATAAATCCCAAACCATAAACCATAAACCTATCCATAAACACTAAGAATTTTATGTCATTTTAAAATACATTTTTGTAACTTTTTTAAGTGTGTTGACACCTAATCATGAGGATTGGGTTAATAACTGAAATTTATGTAAATAAATAATAGAAAATATGAATAGTCATTGAGAGATGAAATGAACAGTCTCTCCCTGATGTATATAATAAATACCAACCTAAATGAATATCAATGAATTGATTTGAGGAGTTACCTCTTGGTCCGACATGGTATCATAACCAATGCCATTTTTAGCTTCCCTCTCTACCTTGTAACCCCCTTTTGCCATTTCTTTAGTTTGTCATATAAGCTCATCTCTACCATCATCTTTTGTGCATTTTATTGTACTGTTGAAGAGTTGATTCATTGCATTGAGGCAATTTTTGCTATGTTGAGTGCTTTGTTGTGGTGCGGTTACTTCCTAATTGTGTTATCGCTACTATGATAAGGTGTTGTATATTGTAATTGTCCTATGAACTGGTTTATAAAACATTGCAGTGGTTTATAAAACATTCGCACCCTTTGTTGTGAGTGTCATACTCGGCTTCACGCACTGTCCATACCTATCTGCTCTTGCTCCTAGTCTAATTTTTTTACATTTCATTTTATTGTGATAAATCCACCCCATATTACACTATCATATGCAGTTTTAAAATATTCTAGATAATGTTGAGCACCATATCACCCACTTACCACCTCTTGATGCGTAGATTCATATCTGGTGCAAAGAAAATTCTTTGCTAGATAGCTTCATTTTGTATTTCATCTAATATTTTCAATTATATGATCACACAATAGTTGGTACCAAACTGGTGCGGTGTATACTCTAATGATTGAATGCTCCCATAACCACTCCATGACCGTCCTCCAGTGTTTTTGCAATTCGGCATGGGTCTATGCCTGAATTGCGGCTCACAGCCTTCTCCGTTATCAGCCCAATAATGTCTTGAAGCTCTTCTCCATTTTGGTGTGGTAGTGGCTTGAAGGACTAAGCCATTTACTATGATAATTATAGGTTTCTAATGCCCAAAGGATTTTTGAGAGAAGATTTGAAAGTTGAAGGACACTCGGCTGGTATGTCAATCTATCTACTAAGTGTAATTTTCATGGTTAAATATACTCTTTGGTCGGTGTATATGACAGGCTAGTTGCATCGACACTTATGATATTTGTCCTCCCATTTACTTGGAACTTATGATATTTGTCCTCACCTATTTCTTGGAAAAATGATTGGTCGATTGATTTCGGACCAACTTGCCCCATGACTCATAGAAAATATTTTTTTGAAATACTTACTAACAATTTTGATCGACCAATATACTTTGCAAACCAATCAAAAATCAAGAAATTAGGGCTTGGCACAATTAAGCTTAATTTGTGTGGTCTTCGAGACTTCCTTATGCATCATGTTCTATATCTCCCATAGCTTAAGAGAAACTTATTGTCCTCGGTCCACACTCCCTAGCAAGGTCACTCCATTCATATGTTTGATGGCAAGATTGAGGTGAGAAAAGCATCTGACCACTCACTTGTCATGATGGGGATAGAAGAAGAAAGGCTTCTCAAGCTGAAGGGTACCTCTGCTTGTGCACAACATTTCTCATATGATTCTCATTATGAAGAAGGTACACTTCCATCAATTTTATTATGGCATGCTCGATTTGGACATTTGAACTATGACAACCTCCACTTGTTGAAGAAAAATGGTGTTATTGGTTTGCCTACAATTCCTAGGAAGATTAAGCAATGTGATGCTTGTATTCTAGGAAAGCATAGAAAATAGTCTTTTCATCATTCACATTCAATAACCCTAAACCCTAAACCAAAAATATTAAAAATTAAACCCTAAGAATTTTGTAAAGTGTTATAAATCCCAAGGCGTAAACTCTTAACCCTAAACCCTACACCCTAGACCCCAAACTGTAAATCCTAAACCCTGAATTCTAAATCCAAAACCCTAAGCATTTTAGAACATTTTTAAAAACATTTTGTAACCCTTATTTTAGTTTTTGCTGAAAACATTCACTAAATTTCTATAAACCCTAAACCCTAAACTCTAAAACATAAACCCCTAACCCTAAACACTAAATTGTAAAACATAAACCCTAAGTATTTTATAAAATTTTAAAAAGAATTTTGTAACTTTTATTTAAATGTTTATTAAAAGCATTTAGTAAAGTGTTATAATCCATAAACAATAAAACATAAACTCTAAATACTAAACCCTAAGCCTTTAAGCCCAAACCCTATAGCATAAACCCTATACCTTAATCATTTTATAACATTTCAAAAGGTGTTTTGTAACTTTTATTGAACTGTTTATTAAAAGCATTTACTAAAGTAGTATATAACCTTAAAACCTAAACCTTAAACCCTAAACCCTAAATCCTAAACTATAAGAACATAAACCCTAAACCCCAAACAATAAACCTCAAACCCTTAACTGTAAATGATAAACACTAAGAATTTTATAACATTTTAAAAAGTAGTCTGTAACTTTTAGTTAAGTGTTTATTAAAAGCATTTACTCAAGTGTTATAAACCCTAAACCATAGACTTTAAACTTGAAACCCACAACCCTAAATCTTAAAGCCTAAACCCTAAACTGTAACCATTTTATAATATTTTAAAAGTTGTTTTGTAACCTTTATCTAATTGTTTATTAAAAGAATTTACTAAAGTGTTATACACCCTAGAACCTAAACCATAAACCATAAACCTAAAACCCAAAACCCTAAAACCTAAGCATTTTATAATAGTTCAAAAAACATTTTGGAACTTTTATTTAAGTCTTTATTAAATGCATTTACTAAGGTCTTATAAAGCCTAAACCCTAAATCCCAAAGGCCAAACCATAAACACTAAACCCTAGGCATTTTATAGAATTTTAAA
>APFE030755084.1:17769-40387 GCA_000404065.3 Pinus taeda
GCAGTCGGCGATGTGAATCATGACTCAGGCTGTTTGCCTTTAAACCTGAGCTGGCTTATCGCAAGCATTGGCTCCACTTTGGGTGGTCTGTTGAGGCGCGAACTAAGTTGGGCAACAAAGGTGGCATCCTGAATATCGAGGATAATATACCCGATCGCATCTGTGCGGCATTTGAGGGTGTCTCTCTGGCTGTGCGGCTTCACTAAAAAGAACCAATAGGCATCCCATGTCAAACTGTTGATTCCCGCAATTAACCTTCCATTTTTCTCCAGCTCTGGGTAACATGACTGCTCCAACATCTTCGTTGTTGTTAATTGGCCTAGAGTACATTGAGAAATCATGTTAGACAAGTAAAGAGTATTATTAACCAATTCAACCATATTACTAGTGGTTGTCTTGCATCTTAAAATTGCTCTTTCTGCCTTCATTAACTGAGATTGTCATTCTGTAAATAATATTTCTTTGTGCGATTCTAGGATCCTTGGTAGGTTAGCTGCCTGTCCCTGATCGGTATCTTGCCATTCCAGAAAATTTGTCAATGTTTCTTCGGCTTGATCCAAATCTGTCCTTGCCTTTTCTAATTTCTCACTTATGGATGCCGCTAAGTTGCATAATGGTTCTGCCTGGGTAATTTGCTAACACAAAAGCTTCATCTGATTTATCAATCCCTTGTTTAATTGAAATGCCTTTGTTTTGAACTCATTTATCTGTGGGAGCTTCTTTGTTTGCTCAAGTTGAGCTGATAATTGAGCGATCTGTTCATCTTTGGATTTCAACATTTTCTCATTTGATGCTTTTAGTTGTGCCAATGCCTCAGATAGCTCCTTTTTCCTTTGGACTGCACTTTCGTCAATCCTCTGTTCTTCTTCTTGCAATTGTTTAGTCAACTGATTGTTTATTTGTTGTTGTACTATCAATTGTTGTTCTGCCTGCTCTGCCTTTTTCTGCGCTTCCGATAATTGTGCTTGTAGAGAAAAGATATCCTGATCTTTTGTCTTTAATAAACTGCTCACCTCTGATGCTTTGTCTATTGTCGCCGCCGAATAGGCTCCAGCATATTGCGATAGTTTTTTCAAGTCATCAGAGGGGTCAAATTCCTCCTTCCATAGCACATTGCATGTTACTGTTTGTTCTGGGAATAAAGAAGGTTGATCAGTCCTTCTCCTCTTCCTCTGTCGTTTCACTATAGCTTTATGCCTTGGGCTATAGAAGACATCCAAGGGAGGAATCCCTTGAATCTGCAAAATGACTTCACCGGAAGGATCCTTTGGGATTATTTCCACTTCTTTTGATTTGGGTGGGTCGTTGGTTTCACCTGAAACCTGCTTTGAAGTCGCCTCTTGTCTATTCACTTCTTTTGAAGTCTCGTCATCTTTATAGCATTCCATATTGCCGATAATCGAATTAAATTGCTGCCATTCCTGGAGCAAATTCGGATCAATCTGTGTATCTTCATTTACATTTAAACTGCTCTGTTCTTGCTCTTTCGCCTGGGTCTCTTCTTGTCTTTGCTCATGCACTTCCTCCTATTGTTTTGATGTAACATGAGGTTCTTTATCAAGTCACTGCTCAGGCTCGGTTGATTCTGTTATTGGAGTCGTCACTAACAGATCTAGAGGCAGAGTTTGCAACCTCTGCTCTCTAAGTCTATTAAATTCAACTAGTCCTTCATCTTTGTATTCAATTATGGCGAGCGATTTAACTTGATACATTGACTCGGCCGATGCGAACAAGTCCTCAAATCTGTCTTCTTTATGCTCGAACTTGGTCAATTTGGCCTGTTCGAGTGCATTATAGGTGACTTTGTTTGGATCGAATCACCTGCTCGATAGAGTTGCCAGGGTTAGTGAATTTATTTTCTCAGCTTCTTTCTCTGCATGTTTGAAATCATGCAGAGTGTAGATACCAATTCTCAAATGAAAAGAGGGCCAGACGTGCTTCTTAGCTTTCTTCAGAGTTTGTGTAACCCCATCGGCGATGATCTGATAGGCTATTTCCCGGGCCAGTAATTTATCAGGGATGTATAGAGGAAGAACGTGGGGCTTGGCTTGACTGCCAAAAACTCTGATATAAGTGAACTTTTCTTCCCCGAACCAACTCCCTATGGAAGTTAAATCAATCCCTGCTTGGTAGGAAATCTCAGGGGCAGGCTTATTGAAAATAAAATAATGAATCGGCAACATGAAACTGTTGTAGATTTGATACAAATGGTGTTTGTAGTTGGTCTTCCACAACTTTTGATGGTATATGTGAACGGGTGTGGGGTTTTGCGAGTCCCCTCCATCCGAGCACAGGAAATTCAGAATTAAAACACAAGACATCTAATACATAGGCACTGTAGTAAAATGGGGGAATGAACCTTTCAGTGATGCGGGACTTGAATCTGAAATCAAGAATTGTGGATGATAATTTATCAAACAGTATATCTGTCCAATCCATTATTTCACCACTACATGCCACCTCCATTAAGGGGACCATTTATATGGTGAAATTGGCGGAATCATGTAATCCCCATAATCTGCACATCATTATCCCAGCATAGCAATAAGGAGATCATAGAGAATCGACCGAGTACTTACCCGAAGATTCGTGCTTGTGCTTTGCTGGATTTTGTCTCCAACCTCGAATGGGTTTGGATTCAGTCTCATTCTCAGCTCGAAATTTCTCCAGGAATTTCGTGTTATATTTCTTCTCTACCTCCGGCAAATGATACATTTGCCTTAAATCCTTGGCTCGAAAGGAACCGAAAATTCTCCCATCTGTGGTGCTGAAAGTTCTGTCGGTAATCGGGATTTCCTGAATCGCCCATCTAACCACGTCTGTATATGGGAGGATTTGCTCCCGAGCCGCTATTCGATGGAGAAAAGAGTTGGCTAAATCGCTTAGATTAGCCTTGGATTTGCTAGTGCTGTCAGCTGAGACTTGTATTGCTGTCACCCTTGGCTCTTCGGCTTCGATTAGATTATAGGTACCTTGCCAAGTAGTTCTGACAAGTCCTAGGCATGTAGTGTCCGATATGAGCACTTTTTTTTTAGTGCTTTGATCAACGAGAGGTTTCCCTGTGGCCGGCGAAGCGGAAGCCATTGTGGTTTTCTTGGACTTCTTCCCCATTCTGCTCAAATCTGGTACTTCGGAAGAATTCTGCACAGAGATGATAATGGATGTAATACAAAAAATGATAGCGTAAATCGAATATGACTGAGATATATATCGATGAATGCATGGCGAACGATTTGACTTAAGGTGGCCTCGGATAAAATCTGTAAAAAGATCTCAGGCTTACTGTTTCATTAAATGGCCATTAAGACTTGTCAATCCTATCAATGCCCGTCAATTCGATTAATGGCCGAATGATTTATTTGAAGCGTGCCTTGGGTGTTTTGGTGGTTGAGCGCGGATGAATGGCTCTTCAAAAGATAAGGCCTTAAATACGAATAAATCATATTAAACCCACTTTAAGACTTGTTTTGAAATCTGCGCTTTTTGGCTTTATCGCAATCGGGCGTCGAGGGAAATCTTAAATCGTTATATTGGTTCCATTTGGAATCCCCGATCGCCGATAGCGATAGCGCATCGCGTAGGGAGTAGCGAGTGGGGCAGTTTTAAAAGCATGCATAGTCGATTGCCGATCGCTGATAGCGATATCGCATCGCATCGGAGCATGAGGGAGTTTTTAATTGTGCCAATTCATTATCGCCGATAGCGACATCGCATCGCATCAGAATAAAAAGGAGTTTTAATTGCGCCAATTCATTATCGCCGATACCCGATAGCGATTTCGCATCGGAGAAAACCAATGGGTCCTTAAGTTGTGCTTCCTTTTTCATTGCGATATGCGATCTTGCGATCGCTTTATCGCAATGACAAAAGATTAATCATTTATGTTAAGGCTTTTGATTGTTTTATTCGAAAAGGTTTTTGATAATGCTTTATTTTATTTTTTCGGACCCTTTTGAATAAAAGTATGTTGATACCAATTAAAATCAAAATTAAAAAGGGACCCATTTCATATTATAGTTTTGGGATAATAATGATATAAAATGGGGGGGTTGTTGTAGGGCACAACATAATGATAGAAAGTATAATAATTATTTAATTGAGGATTTTATTTAAATGATAAATTTAATATTTGTTTTTCTTTTACACAACCAAAATGAATATCAAACTACATAAATTCATTTTCAAGTAATTACATTTAACATTACTATAAGATACCTCCTCAATAATATTAAAATAAATCCAATTTAAATCAATTCTTTACAATCTTACTCTAGTATCAACACACAATTATATTTAATCAACCAAAGAAGTCTTTTTCAAGGATTTTACATTAAGAAATCATAAACAACATAATTATGATAATCCAACATTACTAAATCATAAACAACATAACTATTATAATCCAAGCTATCTATCCAATAAGATCATTTATTCTTAAGAACATTAATGAACATTTCATGGAAATAACTATATCAATTTTTTTATTTATTCTTATAAAGTACTAATTATTTTACAATAATGAAAATGTTGTAATTACTTGAAATGTACTACAACTAGATAAAGATAGATTTTTTGATGTAGATTTCATAGTTCCAATATGATATGCTTGAGGTTTCAATACCCATTTTTTGTTTGAATGTTGCATACTCACCGATGAACCACCTTGCCTATTCCTTAGGTTCTCCCCTTTCCTACGAACCCCCGAGATACAATGGAGTTGTAGGATTGATGGATACTCTATTAGTATAGAGAAGAGATTCACAAACCCAAGAGGTTCCCACTCTAAACAATCTCCACACACACCGAACTCACTACAAAACTCAACTTAGTCACTCAAATAAATTAATTTTTAGGACAACCATCCAACAATAGGGTGCATAAAATTGTTAGTCTTGTTTTCATAATATTTTCCATGGTTTCCATTTCTCTTCTCATTAAAAACTATAAATTTCTTAATTCCAATATTTTATTATTCACCTACCCATGTACCGCAATTTTATCAAGAATATCATAACCTTCAATTTCTTATTTTATTTAAAAGGCCAATTTCTCTCACTCAAAATATGTTTCTTAATTTTTCTCTTAGTTGTCCCTTGATCCCTTTTCAATTTCCAATTTTGGTGCTTATGCTTTTATTTACTTGAGTTAGCAATTAGGTGTCAAGTGTGATGACAGCTAAGCCACTTTTACGTAGCAAAGCTGCATCTTTACATTTTCCGCGTGTGGACTTGTGGTTTATGGCCCACGTACATATCTATCAGAAGCATTCTTATTGGTAGAATCACAAAGAAAACCCGACCAATCACCCAACGGTTCTTTGAATGTTTATGACCGGAACCCAAAAGGAAATAAACCCCAGTTCATACCATATCGGGTCTGCCAGAAATGTTAACCCATGTGCACATTCGAGCGTGATTACTGTCCGATTAATTAACCAACGAATGGTATGGATGGCCATATCTCAATGAGGTTTTAATCTTGTTGTCTAAAACCTTAACGGGTTCGTTTTTGGAATTAAGGTCCACCCTTGTTGGCACGCGATATGCATCTGATCCCCTTTCAACAAACGTTCCGATCACCTTCAGACTTTAAATCGTTTTAATGATTTTCTCGAGTCCACTAGCTGAGATAACTTGCTCACAAGTTTCCATGTGATCACTATGGATCTTCTTCCATTGGACAACTATGATGTTTCCTCTGCCATTCCTCTTCCATCGTTATTATCCATCGATTTGGCCAATCCAATGGTTCCCGTTCTTTGCCATTTTAATTCTTTCTACATCGTCGATCTTCAATTTTCAAAAATGCGACTTAATCTCCACCATTCTTTCACCCTTCAATGTCTCTTTACAATCCTTTAGGAAATTGAGAAAAAACCGGCGTCCTCCACTATAGAAGATAATTCTCAATCTTCCTCTTTCTACTATGAAAACCAATAACTCTCACTTCCGACTTATCCCTCCGTCCATTCAAAAGGAAAATCCTGATCTCTACATGCCTATACATAGGTTTATTAGAGAATTAAATGCTAATCCTGTAAAGGAAATTTCGGCAGTCACTCATGCTATTCAACAAAAAATTCCACAGTATTTCTTAGATTCACAGCCAATGCACCATAAGGCTATTAACACATATAGACACAAATTCCCACGCATGCTATATACAAATCCACACTATTTTGGTATTTTTATAAAATATTTACGAGGAAAACAATCACATTCGACTGTTTTAGTTCTTTTCCATAAAATCCATCTACTGCTCTTCCTAACTCCTCACTATTTCTCTTACAATTCTCTAGCTCTCTAATTCTTATCTAGCCTCTAGCTAACCTCTCAAATTATTCAAAAGATCACAATTTATACAAAAACGGATTCATGAACCAATTTAGTTCAGATCCAACAATCTCACACTCTCTCCCAAAGTATCTCTCCAGCTCCACTCTTTTCTCAAACAAAATACCAAATTAATCATTTAAACCCCTAAAATCCTCACTCTTTCTAGGATTACTTAACTGTCTCTAAGATCTCTACATTCACGACATATTCTCCATAAATAAATTTACAATTAAAATCCCCTCAACTCAACTAAACTTAGGAAAATAAATAAAATGATTAAGGGAACCCACTCCCTTTAGTAAATGTGAAATAAGACTCATGGGTCTTATAAGCTTTAAAGAATGCTCATGCATCAAACTTCCCAAGTTGAAATAATTCATGGACTCTTGCTCATGAGTCTTCCCACTTCTTCTATTGTAAACTTCATCAGATTTCATCTTCCAATTGGATGTCTGACCTTTTCCAATTGCAGGTGCATTTACTACCTTCTCTCTTTCTCCTATATGCCAAACTCTGTGTTGTGGATGTCATTTTGCTCTGCTTTCATAAGAATCTCCTTTGCATAATGTTTTGGTGTTGATATCCTACATAAACAACTCCTCAAACAAAATAAATTTATGCTCCTTTGTCTTCTGCTAGCTTGTCATCAGCTCAATAGAATTGAGGTCCAAATTTAGTATTTTCCACTGTCTTGTACCTGACTATTCATCTTGATTCTTGACTCAATCACCAGCATCTTCTTTTTTCTATAAACCATTTCCTTTATGTTTTCCTATATATCCTTCCATCTTTTCTTGACTTGCTGATTTTGACAATTCCTCATGCTCATCATCTTTGTAGTTTTCACTATCCAGCTATCCAATATCTTGAGTAGAATCCTCCCAATCTCAAAAGAATATTGGTTCTTGTTTTATACAAGAACATATAACCTTTCAACTATATACTATCAATTAGCTGCAAATAATTTAGTTATTGAACTTGGTTCAATTGCCTCCATATTCCTACTACATTTAATTGAACCATTCATCCCAAATTTCAATTGTAAATTCAAAATAAACTCTTGATATTCCAATCTTCTTTGAATCAAGAACAAAACCTTTTTGTGGATTGTACTTCCACATCCTCTGTAAATTTCTTTCTCTTCTGCAATGACTTGTTTTAGAGCTATGCCAACTCTCCTTCCTTCATCCTGAACTTCTGAGTCAACTAGTTTCTTTCTCCCATCTTATTTGTTTCCATAAGGAAAAGAGTCTTTCTACATTCCTAGAATTTGCATACTTCTTTATGTTTACTTGTGCAAACATATCTCTAAGAGAAATTTTTCTTTCATCCTGAAAACCACATTCAACAATTAATAATTCAAAGTCAGAGAATACATTACATTTTCCATCTCTTTCCTCATTAACTCTGCTCCAAGTTTTCTATGATTTGTCATCCTCTTGATATGCATATGACATGCCAAACTTGTCATGTTGTCTTGACTTGAAAAAGTCTTCTTGGTCTTCACTTTGCTCTGGATGTTGTCTAATTTTTGAATTCTGTTCTCTGCTCTTCTCTTTGGCATTCCTTCCTTTCACACTTCTTTTCATTCTTCCTGTTTCTTCCCTACAAATCTGTAAGCCACTAAGTTTCCTTTTCCATTCCTCCTCCTTTTCAATTAAAATATGCCAATCTCTAATTCTCTTGGTTTCTGTACAGGAAACAAAATCACCACATACAATGGATTTTTCATTCCACTATAGACTCCCTTTTACAATAGTAAAAATTATTGTCAACACCATGAATATCACATTCCACTAAACCCCTTTGTTGCTCACTGCATATGCATAGTTCATGAAAGCATCCTTGTATTCATCCTCTGAGACTATTTGTCTCTTTCCAAGTTGTTGATTACATCCACCCTTACTCTTTTTGCAATTTGTACAAATAACACTGTCTTCAATTTTCTATTGTGCACCAGCCTCTGCAAACCTATTCTTAAGTTCTTGGTTGTCCTCCTTTCCTGTCCTCTTCATAGCCTTTTCTAGACTAACTGTTCCTCCTTGGACTGAATTCTCTTTATAAATCTTTGTTCTACCATCTTCCGTAGTACATTCTTTAGTAAGAGTCCTTTCCATTAATGTTCCACTATGTCCTTCCAAGACAATTTCTTGTCCATTAACTATCAATACAGGTTCATAATTTTTGAATAAAAATTGAAGAGATAATTCCATTACCTCAAGTGTTTGTACAACACATACACTCTTGCTTGCTCCTATCATAAGGTTATCTTCATACCTCTTTTCTACTTCTCCTTTTGTAATTTGCACTTTCCTTTTGTCTTCAGACTGTCTACTATCTTTTTGCCAAGTCTTACTGGATTCATCATCCTCAGCTTCCTTAGTAGTCTTCAACATTTGTCCATATTTAGTGTCTTTGAATACATTTTCAATCAATAATTGTTCTATTACATCCATATCTTCTAACAATTTTATTTCCTCGGCAACCTGCATAAACTTATCTTCTAAAGGTTGTTCATCACCTACATACATACACAAATCATCAATTTCAAAAATACTAGGCTCCTCTTTCTTTGATGTTTCAATCATCACATCTCTCTGTGTATTCGAACTTGTCCAATAGTTCAGGAAATCATCAATGATTCCTTCCTCATCAAGGTAAGCCTCTTGCTCAAGTCTACATAGCTATCTTCCATCTTTAACTCAGCTACTCTGAGTTCTTCTCTTAATTTGATATACATTCTCCTCTTTATCTGTTTCTACAATAGCTTCCACTTTATCTTCTTTCTTTTCATATTCCAACCATACCTTTGGTCCTTTTCACATTTTTCTAGCAGCATTATTATGGCATCAACACTTTCTTTCAATTCTGCAATGTATCTGTCAAATATCTCTTAACTCATATCCTCTCCTTTGCCATTTTCCTTGGCACATTTCTTTCTTTTGTTGTGGCTTCTCTCTGAACCCCTGCTATGACTATCAGTAGTCATTTCCTCGTTATCACTATGAGTTCCTCACTCACTATGAGCTGCACTAAGCCTCTGCAACAAGAAGTCCTCCCTGATGTCACTTACCTCATCAATCTCCCCTCTGGACTTGGTCTTTTGGCGAGCACTGGTTCTCTATCTCTGAAACCTCTTGAGCACTCTCTTCTACTCTCTTTAGGCTTATATCCACAATTCACCTTCTCTTGAGAACAGTTTAATTGTCCTCCCTATCCAACTTTCAGTTGGAATATTTAGGTTCATTGCCATGAACACAACTCCTCTCTTTCTTTACACAATCTTCTACTGTATGTTGCTACTATCATTCTCTTCCCTTATAAAAAAATTCAAATGAACCACATCAAAATACAACTCATACCTGATGATCTATCTCCTTAACCTTTCATTGGATTGGAAATACACATACTGCTTTACTTTTCATTGTCTGAACTTTAGTTCTTCTTTCAACTGAATTTCTTTTCTCGCTGAGTATATCCATATTCACTTTAATTCCTTACAGTATCTCTACTGCAATTTCTTCATTTACTTATTTGTCACGGCTACTTGCTGGAACTTAATTACCTGTTACTTGCATTCACCTACATACATCATTGAAGTTTTAAAGCCTACAAGATCCTTCATGATCCCATCTTCCTCAAATCCCTTTTCCATAGTCTATCTTGAATGAACCAACTGAAGCCTTCATTGCCTATAACATTTCAGAATTCTTCTCTGCATAAAATCTTGTATTCTGGTCTTCCAACACCAATTCCTTTCAGATCATATCCCTCTATATCTGAATCTATTACCAATGCAATTCTACACATTTTGAGAATAAAATTCAATCTTTCAACCAATTTCCACATAGCATTAGTCTCGCTTTGAAACCAAAAATAATGACAGCTAAGCCGCTTTTATATAAAAAAGATTCATATTTACATTTTCCACACGTGGACCTGTGGGTTATGGCCCACATACATATCTATCAGAAGCATTCTTATTAGCGGAATCACAAAGAAAACCCGACCAATCACCCAACGGTTCTTTGAACGTTTATGACTGGAACCCAAAAGGAAATAAACCCTAGTTCATACCATATCGGGTCCACTAGAAATGTTAACCCACATGCACATTCGAGCATGATTACCATCTGATTAATCAACCAACAAATGGTCTGGATGGCCAGATCTCAATGAGGTTTTAATCTTGTTGTCTAAAACCTTATCGGGTCCATTTTTAGAATTAAGGTCCGCGCTTGTTGGCACGCGATATGTGTCTCATCGCCTTTCAACAAATGGTCCGATCACCTCTGGACTTTAAACTTGTTTTAATGATTTTCTTGGGTCTGCTTGCAGAGATAACTTGGTCGCTAGTTTCCATGCGATCACCATGGATCTTCTTCCATCGGAGGACTATGATTTTTCCTCAGCCATTCCTCTTCCATCGTTATTATCCATTGATCTGGC
The DNA here is from genome assembly GCA_000404065.3 of Pinus taeda. Lineage (NCBI taxonomy): Eukaryota > Viridiplantae > Streptophyta > Pinopsida > Pinales > Pinaceae > Pinus > Pinus taeda. The sequence goes on from APFE030755084.1 coordinate 28,554, forward strand.
CGATCCAATGGTTCCCATTCTTTTCCGTTTTGATTCTTTCTACATTGTCGATCTTCCATTTTCAACAATGCGACTTAATCTCCACCGTTCTTTCGCCATTCACTGTCTCTTTACAATCCTTTAGGAAATTGAGAAAAAATCAGCGTCCTCCACTATAGAAGATAATTCTCAATATTCATTTGTCTACTATGAAAACCAATTGTGCTCACTTCCGACTGATCCCTCCATCCATTCAAAAGGAAAATCCCGATCTCTATACGCCTATACACAAGTTTTATTAGACAATTAATGCTAATCACGTAAAGGAAATTTCAGCAGTCATTCATGCTATTCAACACAAAATTCCATAGTATTTCTCAGATTCATAGTCAATGCACCATAAGGCTATTAAGACACATACAGACACAAATTCCCACATATGATATATACAAATCCACACTATTTTGGTATTTTTATGAAACATTTACAAGGAAAACAGTCACATTCGACTGTTTTAGTTCTTTTCCATAAAATCCATCTACTGCTCTTTTTAACTCCTCACTCTTGCTCTTACAATCCTCTAGCTCTCTAACTCTTAGCTAGCCTTTAGCTACCCTCGAGCTAACCTCTAGCTCTCTAACTCTTAGCTAGCCTCTATCTAACCTCGAGCTAACCTCTAGCTAACCTCTCGAATTATTCAAAAGATCACAATTTATACAAAAACGGATTCATGAACCAATTTAGTTTAGATCCAACAATATCTCACTCTCTCCCAAAGTATCTCTCCAGCTCCACTCTTTTCTCAAAAAAAATCCCAAATTAATCATTTAAATCCCTCAAATCCTCACTCTTCCTAGGATTACTTAACTGTCTCTAAGATCTCTACATTCACGACATATTCTCCATAAATAAATTTACAATTAAAATCCCCTCAACTCAACTAAACGTAGGAAAATAAATAAAATGGTTAAGGGAACCCACTCCCTTTAGTAAATGTGAAATAAGACTCATGGGTCTTATAAGCTTTGGAGAATGCTCCTACATCAAAGTGTATTCCTCTAAATTCCTCTTCTTTTTCCGAATTTTCAAACTTTAATTATAAATTCCAATTCTATATTTCTTCCTTAAGGAGTGTTCCCATTAATATCAATTTTCTTATTTTTAAGTAGTTTTTTTTTTTTAATTCATGCATACAACTTAGTTACTAATCAAACGAGAACTGTACCGGGCTCTCACTTTTTAAATGTAGCAAAAGATCATCCAATTTTGAAAAGCGTTGATTCAGAATACACCTTTTCTAAGCATATTTTTGACATTTTAAATTTTATTATGTATCAAGTATGAACATTTTTTTTAAATGATAGTGATTTTCATGTTGATTTCGAAAAGTGTCGATGAAACATAAATCCCTTTTTTGGGGGGCTTACTTTTGACACTTTAATTTTTCTAATGTATCAAGTGTGGATAATTATTTTTTTAATTTAACAATTTTTTACGTAGTCTTCTTCTCCTTCCCTAAGTTATATATTTTTAAGTCTTTTTCAGGTTTGTTTTTTTTTTGTTTTTCTTTTCAATTTTTTTTTTGTAATGAAATCTTTGTTTTTTTACATAGTTAAAAAAATGTCAATATTTCAACTTTAAGATTTTCTATATATTAATGTATTGTTAATTAATATTTCAATGTACATCAAATAATTGTCACTAAAAAAACAATAATTTTGAACGTTTGTCAAAAAATGCACATTTTGAATATAGATATAATACAAAAAAAAATACACATTTTGAGACTTTTTTGCTAAAAATGACATGTCAAATAAATTAATTTTATGGGAAATTTTTCACAAAAAAAAAGTTAAAAAATGACATTTTTTATGAATTTTATGTCAAAAATAATAATATTCACTGTTTTTTTCATAAAATAATGATTCACATAAAAATTAAAGTGAAAATCAAATAATACAAATATTAAAAATATAACAACAATAATTGAACATTTATTCTTCTTATAAAATCTCAATGTCAAAACATTACAAGTATAATTTCTCAATAGTTCTAAAAAATGAGCTTGATTTGCAAGCATAACTTAAATTTAATCAACAATATCATTTAATCCATGCTCATCATCTTCTAGAGTTTCATTATTGTCTTCTTCCACAGTGCTTTGTGCTTTAGTTTGGTCATTCTCCTCTTCTGATGGATCTTTGATGTCTACAAATCTACCAAGGCATCTCTTTCTAGTCATTCCATCTAATGGTGGTTGAGGTTCCTTTGCCTTTTTTTCCACATGTGATTGATTAAAATATTGTATCAACCAACTTCTTGCATTGGATTTGGAAGAAATTGAATAACATTAATTCTTTGTTGAATAAAACTGCATTGTAGTGAGTCTTTTTCAATGACTATGCAATATCTTCCTTTTTGTAGGCAACATGTTAGTGTTGTACCTAATCATCAAGTATAAAAGAAAAAAATAAGTAAATTAGTATAAACACATAAAAATTAGAAAAGAAAATATTGAAATTCCATTTTATAATAAAACTTACCTGAACCTGAGATTAAATCCAAAACTCAATCTCATTCATTTGAACATAAATCTATAATATAGTTAATTAATGCCTTTGGTTTTTGATAAATGTTAACTATCTCCCATTTTGCATCTTTATCCTCATATGTTAGTTTTCTTAAAACAACATCATGAACCAATACTCGGCTATGACTCTTTCCATTTACTAGATTAAGAAGAATAGGCTTATATCTATCATCTTTTGTCTAAGATTCAACATGAATGAACTCATAATCACATTTAATTGGCTAATCTCTACAAGCAATAAGATTGGAATTTTTCCTATAACATGAAATAGTAAAAGTTCAATTAACTTGTACATACATATTTTTTTAACATTAATCAAACATACATTTTCAATGTCTTACCACGTAAGTTGCACTCTTGAGTTTTCTTTTCCCTTGAATCTTGATAATAACATTGCAAATTGTGTGTCTAAATGAAATGTCACAAATATCCAAGGTGGTGATGTTGTGACTTCTTGAAATACCGTAACCACTTTATTAAAACCTTGATAACTATAAGGCTCACTATCATATCCAATGTTTGGGAAATTGAAACCATGAGGAATATCTACAAAAACTAGGGAATATTACCTTTTAGGTATGAGATTTGCACTTCCTTCACAATCACCTTGAATTATTTGATATTAGATAGTTTTGAGTCCATTCCAAATGTAATGATTAAGATGAGGATCAAGTTCAACATTCTTAAGACGCTGCATTTTTAGCCTTTCCAACTTAATATTTTCAATATTTTTTTTGAAACTATTCAATACTCCATATGCATCATTCTTCGACATATTTAATGAAATAAACAAATATATGTACAAGTAGTAAAATAAAATAGTTTACATATGAATACAAATGAATGTATAAATCAACATACCTGTTTGAATAGAAGATAAAAATATTTTAGTGTTGTTGTAGAACTTGAATATGGGTAATTGCGTACAACATCATCCCAACTCTCTTCATTCAACATTTTAACCATTTGTTCTTGTATTTTCATATAAACCTTATGACTAAATAAATAAATTAAAAAATTTTAATATAGTGATATGTATAACAAATACTACCAACAACAATATATTATATTTAGAAGAAAATTATAATCCAAAAATAAGTAAAAATAATTCAACAAACTTACTTTTGAAATTCCTCGCACATTTTGTCCAATGACAATTCACTTGACTTTAGACGAAATAATATTCATTTGATAAGTTTTTCATCCTTCACTACTTCATATCTCTCCAAGGTGTGATAGCCATATCTTCTGGAAGATGCTTGATTTCAGGACGTCTTACTGCTAGTACATATTAAGGGTTTAGAATTTTTAGCTTTATGATTTTTTATGCCAATACTCTCCCACATCTTGAAAATATCATCAATCAATTCTCATATCTCCTCAATTATAAATGCCAATTGGAAAATGTTATCCATACCTCTGAATACGTCTGAACTTACGTTTCCACCTTTTGCATTGATTTTTTTCTCAATTTAATAACCTATTTCAATATAAAATTTCTTTTGAAAGATAAGAGTGATCTAAATTTAAACAAGAATGCAACAAATTGTAGATATAACCATAAATAAAGAGATGCAGCAGAAATAACACTTCCTTTCATTAATATCAAATAATGAAATATGCTTACAAACAGAATGGAAATGAGATTAGTTCGAGTGATGGTAGCATATCTTTGAGAAGAGATGTGGCATTTACATGCCTTTGAACTGAGTTACAATGAGGTTCAAGGGCCTTTTTATTATTGAACAATAAAAGAAAACCCTAAACAGCTAAAACCCTAACCCGAGGAGATGTAACACCAAGAGTTTATGGGTCTTGTTGGGGTTAATTGGGTAGCCAACTTCTTGAGGTCGTAACTTGGTCATATTATCTTCATTTGATGCACATGATACCTCGTTGGAAATATATCTCTGAGGAATGCAACTTAAAACGTGATTTCATTGAAATCTCCTAGAGGAATACTACCAAGAAATATCATTTAGGGCCTCAAAATGGCTTCGGAAGTTCAAGACCTAAAAAATTGCCAAAAATAGTAAATTGTGCTACAATTAAGGAAATTGAGAAAAAAATAGCAAAACAATGGTGAGGGTCCAAGTGGAATAAGCAGGTGGCCACCAATATCCACCTAGTTCATTCCTAGCCCCTTAGGAAGCAATGGTCTCCATTGTGTTGAGTTCCTCCAAGAGATGAGGAAACTTATGCTGAATTTGGTCCCTAGTGAGCCATTTTCCTTGGTGTAGGAGTTGGCCATCTTTGACAACTCGATACAGTTGGATATTCTGCTAGCGAGTGTTCTTGATCTGCATGTCCATGATCCAATCAATTGCAGCTTTTTCCATGCATTCTGGATTTAACTCTATTTGTGTGAGATGTTCTGCAATGTCGGATGTGTCCAGTAATGGTGGAAAGTATGGCCGAAGGAAATCCACATTGAACACTAGGTGCAGGCCAAGGAATGGGGGAATGTTGAGCTCAAAAATAATTATCTCCCATAGCCTTGGTGATGGTGTATGGCCCATATCAAAGTGAGTGAATCTTACAGTGGGGCCCATCAAGGCGCTCCTTCTGCAAATTTAGCCAAACTTTATCGCCCACCTGGAACTTGTGTGGCACCTGATGTTGATCATGTCATTGCTTGTACTTAGCATTGACTTTGTCCAATATGTCATGGACCTATGTCCAAATGTGTTGAATGTGCTCAATGAAACTATTTTCCTTGTCGGATTTGGACTGGACATGAGCCGAATCTGCCGGAGTAGCTGCAAATGGTATAGCCACATCAATGGGACATAATGGCTGGAATCCCAAGCCCACCTGAAAAGGGTTGTGTCCAGTCGAGATGTGGAGAGTCGGGTTGTAGCTGTGATGGACACATGGGAGGATCTCATCCCATGTGCGTCGATTCTTTGAGTTGTACATGTGTAGAATGTGTATGGTCATCCTATTAATGACCTCTATCTGGCCATCAGTTTGGGGATGGAAAGTTGTGGACATAGTTAGCTTGGTGTCCAGCATCAAACAGAGACTGGACCAAAATGTATTGAGGAACCTGCTATCCTGATCTAAGATGATAGACTGTAGGATCCCAAAGTGTACCCACACTCGTTCAAAGAAGATTTTAGTAGTGGCTTTTGTTGTGATACTCTTCTTACAGGTTGCCATAATGACCATCTTCGATAATTTGTCGACGACCACAAAAAAAAATTCATTGCCATGCTTAGTAGAAGGAAGGCTTGAAATGTAATCCATGGAGATGGATTCCCAGGGTCAGCTAGGGGTAGGTAGCATAGTATAGAGACCTTTCTTCTTGATGGTCGGTTTGGAAATGGCACAAGCGGTGCAAGATCTGATGTACTTCCTGACATCCTATCAAGGATTTGGCTAGTAGAAATACTTTTGCAGTACTACCACTGTTTTTATTGACCCCAAAATGCCCAGCATCCTGACTGTAGTGCGCTTCCCAAATCATCTTGGCACGCTAGCTTGCAAGAACATAAAGGTGTCCCAGGTGGCATAACAAAGCATATTGGAGGTGAAAATTTGGAACTTGATGACCCTCCAAGAGCGTATGGTATGTGTAGCCAAATTTTGGGTCGCTTTTGTATAGAAGTGGCCAATTAGAAGTCTCGTGCCCACAAGAGTTGAGCACGATGGTTAACGCCATGATCAGTGATCGGTTGAGGTATTCTGCAACATTATTTGTGCTGCCCTTCTTGTACTTGATATTCAAATGGAGTTATTATAGGTATGTGTACCACTTTTGATGGTGATCATTCTGAAACTTCCCTTGTGTCTGTACGAACTGCAAGGGTCGGTGTTCTGTGTAGATGACCATTTCCTTCCCGAAAATGTAATGCTTCCATTTTCGGCAGGCCTCCAAAATGGAATACATCTCTTTGTCATAAGTGGGATACTTCCACACTGTGTCTGAAATTGTCTCACTATGATATGCCACTAGATGCCCTTGTTGAGTAAGGACTACCCCAATAACATAGTTAGAGGCATGTGTATCAATCTCAAATGGTTGTTTCACATCTAGTAATGTGAGCACTGGTGCAGAGAAGAGGTGATATTTCAACTTTATGAATGTCTTCTGCTGAGATTCAGACCAAAAGAATTTTTCTGACTCCTCCTTTGGTGACTTGACTCAAGGGCCAAGTGATATGAGAGAACCCCAACATGAACCTACAGTAGAAATTGGCAAGACCCAGAAAGCTGCAGAGCTCTATCAGAGTGGTTGGGGCTAGCCAATCTCGAATGACTTGGATCTTGGCTGGATCCACATGCACCCCCCATTCATCAATAATGTATCCCACATACTAAACCTAGGTCATGTCAAAATTGATTTCTCCAAATTGGCACACAGCTTGTGTTGCCGCAGTGTTTGGATAAACTTTTGGATGTGGTGGAGGTGCTCTTCCCAACTCTAGCTGAAGATCAGGATGTCATCTAAGTACACCACTACAAATGAGTTGGTGAATGGCAGCAAGATGTCATCCATCAGCCTCATGAAGGTTACAGGAGCATTCATCAACTGGAAAGGCATAACCAACCATTCGAAAAGGCCCTCCTTGGCTTTGAAGGCAGTCTTCCACACATCAGAGGGTTTGATTAGTATTTGGTGATATTCGGAATTCAAGTTGATCTTGTTGAAATATTTTTCACCCAGAAGGTCATCAATCTGTGGTATCGAGTACCTATTTTGGACAGTGATCTTGTTCAGCGCCTGATAGTTAATACAAAGTCTCCAAGTCCCATCCTTGTTGTATACCAACACTGTTGGGCTCCCACAGGGCGATTAACTCGCCAAATGTGAACTTTCCAGTAAATCCTGAATTTTCCTCTTGATTTCATGGTTCTCCAAAACAGAACACCGATAGATTGGTCCATTGGGTAATGACGCACCTGGTGTCAAATCAATGGAGTGCTTGACCTAATAGTGCAGAGGCACCCTTGCAAAGGAGGTGAAGATGTCCTCATACTCCTCCATGACCTTGTCCATCTGTTGTTGTTGTGCAAAGGGGTCATGTCTGGAGGTCATGGCCACTCTCTTCTTCTTTCCTTGAGGGTGTATCATGAGGAAAACAAATTTCCAAGTTTTGGAAATGAGCTTACTACATTATTTTGTAGTAACCAGAGAGATGGCGGTAGGTGGTGCTACCTTCGGTATCCTGTACAACTTATTTACCAATGTAACAATAACAACACGAGGACTTGACTCATACATAGCATGTCGCTTCCACAAGTATGGTTGGCCTAATAATACATCACAAACATCAAGGGGAGCAACATCACATAATACCTCATCTGTGAAGGGCTTGATGTTGTATGGAAGGCGACATTGTTGGCTCACGTGCAGATCTCGTTCTTGGTGAAGCCACTTGGTGGTGTACAGTTGTGGGTGTGATGTGGTCAATAAGCCAAGCCGCTTCACGACCTCTGCTAAAATGAGGTTATTTTAGCTCCTGTTATCAACAATGAACTGTAGCGGGGAACCCTTTACCTAGATCTGGGAGTGGAAGAGATGCTCCTCCTCCTCTGGATCTTCTGGTTCCTCCTTCTGGATCTTTGTTGTGGCGATGCTAGCACTGGGCTCCACATCAATAATCTACTTCCCTTTGTCATTCCCCTTGTTGGGTTCTAACTCAGAGTCGGAACATGCACCTGATTCTGAAGCCTTCTGCTCAGCCACCAATGACTTCCTGGCCCGACACTCACTTGTATTGTGGGTGGAGCTCTTATGGAAATCACACCACTTTCCTGTGACCTTCTTCGACTTTGCAGTGTTTGTCCTTTGCTTGTGGCCTTAGTGGGTTGTCCTGGACCATCTCGCCTTAGCTTTGTCCTTTGTTCTACGATTTGGGGGCACCTTTCCCATTGCTTCAAATTCATAGATCCAAAGTCTCGCTTCTTCTGTTTAACCTTATGCTCGATCTTGATGGCGTATCAATACACCGTGCCGAGCGAGGAGATGTCCAGGAACTCCATCTCATCCTGGATGTATCTATGTAGGCAGCCGTGGTACTTGAGTACCAAATGTTTCTCAGAATCCTTGATACCCAACTTCATGCAAAGGCTATGAAAAAAATTGGTAAACTCTGGCACATCTTGGTCCCTTCCCTGCCGCAGCATGGTCCACTTTATGTATTTGTCCTCGTAGCTCCCGACAGGGTAGTACGGCTCCTTGATGGCATCCCAGAACGAATTCCAAGTGGGAGCAGCTGAAAACAATGTGGTCGTACTTTCATCCTTCTTCTCACAATAGGTTTCCCACCAGTCCTTGATGTGGGGGGAGGCTTTGAGAAGATAAAAAGTAATCTTTTCCTGGATAAAGAAATCATGAATAGAAAAATATCCTTCTAGGAGATTCAACCATTTATCTATGATGTATGCATCTATTTGGCCCTCAAATATGGGAATGTCAAAGTTTACTTGTACCTTAAAAGGTGTGGAGCCTCGAGAGTGGTTGTTGGATGTGGATGCATTGTCAGTGGGCAACCGTTGAAGGATATGGGAAAAGTTATCCACCATTGCATTCCTTTGTTTCTCAAGGGCCTCCTCGAGCAATATTTTGATAGGATCTCCTACTCCCTCATCTTTCTTTTCTTCCCCCATGGGAGGCCGTCGGGATTTACAAGGTTAGTCTTGCAAAGTTTCGACAAGTTCGAGCCCTCACTCCTTATATCCTGACCTTGTTGGGGACATGCAAAGAAAAACAGAGAAAGAGAAGACCGCTCTGATACCACTGATTTGAATTTAAACTGGAATGCAAAAAATTATAGATATAACCATAAATACAAAGATGCAACAAAAATAACACTTCCTTTCATTAATATCAAATAATGAAATATGCTTACAAACAAAATGGAAAAGAGACTAGCTCGGGCGATGATAGCTTATCTCTGAGAAGCGATGTGGCGGCTACATGCCTCTGAACTGAGTCACAATGAGTCTCAAGGGCCTTTTTATTATTAAACAATAAGATAAAACCCTAAACAACCAAAACCCTAACCCATGGAGATGTAACAGCAAGAGTTTATGGGCCCCATTGGGATTAGTTGGGCAACCAACTTCCCGAGGTCATAACTAGGTCATATTATCTTTGTTTGACACACGTGATACCTCGTTGGAAAGGTCTCTCCGAGGAATACAATTGAAGATTTTATTTCAATAAATTTTCCTAGAATAATATTGCCAAAAAAACATCGTTTAGGGCCTCAAAACGGCTTCGGAAGTTCAGGACCTGAAAAAATGCCAAAAATAGTAAATTGTGCTACATTTAAGGAAAGAAGAAGAAGAAGAAGAAGAAGCAAAAAAGAAAAAAAATAAAAACAAGCAAACAAACAAACAAACCAACAAAAAAACAAGAAACAAACAAAAAACAAAAAATTGACAGAACAATGGTGAGGGTCCAAGTGGAATAGGCAAGTGGCCATCAATATCCACCTAGATCAAAGAGAAACATTTCCCTTATCCCCAGCACATTTTTCTTCAAATTCACTATGAATAAATTTGGCCCTTTGGATTAAATTCATAGACATCTTATACTCATTATATGTATTATGATCACATGCCAATAAATTTGTTTTTCTATATGTTAAACCAACATAAATTATACATTTCACTATTTCAAAAAGTGTGTTATTGAACTATTCCTCCATCAATTGTCTTCTAGCCTCTACAAAATGGTTCCCCCCCAATTATATAATATTTATATTCAAAGAATCTTGACCTATCAAATGTATCTTTTTTGGGAACTTGGATTGGATAAACAAGAAACACAGAATCAGCCACATGTGCATATGGATTATACGTAATCAATTTTTTAAAGTTATGAACTTGCAGGTGGTGTGGATTTCTAATTTGATATTTAGATTTTCCTTCATTTGGCTTATCGAATTGGCCAATGTTAAGCTGAAATGTATGGCCTCCATCAATTAAGATTCTCTTTGTCAAATGATTTGAAATGGTAATTTTTTTTGTTTTAATAATTCCACCATCCAAATCAACACCTAGTGTTATGATTTCCCTTCTACCTTTAGAGCTTTTACTATTTTATTCACTGGTGCCCATGATTTTTTCAGAATGGCAACCTTTTGATTTCTTCCTCCTATCGGTTAACATATTTTCTTATAAATAAGCAATCTCCTCATCATCAACTAGAAGAGAGACATTTGTAGGCATTTTTTAATTTTTGTGTTTTATAGCTTTTCTCCTTTTCAACAACAGTTCTAATACCATTGCCACTAATGACAACATATTCTTCAACTTCAGCTTCCAAATATTCAAAATTAATATGTCTAGCTTTACTAGATTGATCCACTTTAGATACTATTTGTCAATTCCTTGTATGTACTCTTGTAGTTTCATGAACTATTGTTTTTGCTTCTTTCTCCAATCTTCTTTTGTCTCTGTGTGGAGACTGTTGATCACATTCATAATATTTGGCTCTATATAATAAATTCCCTCCAACATAATTGAAAAACTCTTAGCAAGCTCCTATCAAACAAAATATAAAATGTCAATGATAAATAAGTTATAAAAAATATAATGATACTTATAATAATGCATAGCACATAAATATAAATAAGCAAATTTACAATGTTATTTGCAATGTTGATTGTGATTTCTTCACACATATTTGTAGAATCTTAATACATGTCATACTTCATCTTTAAGAGACTATATCTAACATTCTCACATGCCCTGGGAAATTTTGTAAGAACATAAACAATATATGTATTTGACACCAAACATATGTCTCGTATTTTTCCCATCACCTCAAAATTTTCACCATAGTTAATCATACCACAATATAGATATATTTGTATACCTTCATTTCTTTCTCTATATTTAACATGCCATGTAAATTTTGTTTTATTTATTTATCATGTCATCTTCCATTCCGAAATAATATTCAATGCATTTGAGGGGCCACTTGCTTGACTTTTACCATCTGATCTTAGTTCGGTTTCGTTCAACAATATTCATAAAGGGTCCAAATGCAACTTTAGATGATGTAATTGTTGCCCGTGTCCCAAAAACATTCACAAATACCTTCTTTGATGTCATTTTCCTAAGATATGTGTGTGTGTGTGTGTGTGTGTGTCTCAATTAAAAAAGACACATATCTTAATTAAATAAACAAAACAAAAAAGATTAAAAATTAAATATATTCATTAAAAAAAATCATATGTAAAAAAAAAAACAAAAAAAACAAAAACAAAAACAAATGTAACAATTAAAATAAAAATATTAAAAAAAT
>APFE030755085.1:7710-27062 GCA_000404065.3 Pinus taeda
AAGGTCATTTTAATGCATTTTTGCCCATCTCAAACAGGTATGAGTAATGTGTCGTTTTTTGTGCAGGACAGAGGGATTTTCAGGGAAACTTGTCATTTTTCACAAATCAAACATCAGAGTCATCTTTTAAGCCCTTTCTGACTCCTAAAAACTGAAAAGATTGCCGAGCGTTTCTTTTACACTCGTTAAAACGGAATTAAAAGACGGTCCCCTTATAGCCCTTTTCTGACCGTAAAAACAGGAAAAGATTGCCGGATTTTTGTCGTTTCAAATTCGATATTGGAAATAAAACGACGTGTCCTTGATCGCTTTTTACTTTTCAGGTCAAAGACACTAACTATGAAAATATCCTTGGTCGCAAGATCAAGCGGTTCTCCTAGGTATTATTTTATACTTTTTCGGGCTTAGGAGACACAACTTTACGAAAAAGTTCATTCTGGAGTCTCTAAGTTTTTCAGACTCTCTAAATATGAAAAACGTCGAGTTTCTCCTATACTGGACTCGTTAAAATTTCACAGTAAAGGACCTGTTCTATTACAAACAGGAACAGACCACTCCTTCTTAGGGTTCGCATCAAAAACTAAGTTGGGCTCATCCGAAGGATGAGCTTACAAACAAGCATATTTTATCCTCCTCAAGCTTGTAAAAAATAAAGAGGTACTTGCCAGAAATGGTGGGGGAAAAGTGAGAAGAATGAGCCTATTTGATATCCTTTTGTCTCAGAAAAACCTTACTACCACTCTTGAACACGACGCTTGTTCATTCACCTGGGTTGGGAAATCCTTTGCTCACAGTTTGCCAAATCATTGACATCTTTAGCCAGGTTATGGGAGTCGACTTTGAGTCATCGTTACCAAACCATCTGTTGTGTCGTTATGTGTTCAAGAGGTCTGTAAACGAAACATTCAACCGCAAAATACCTATCATCCATTGTGTCATCCTTGAGTCAGTCCTTGCAGCTACATTTCTTCAACTTGAACTATGATTTTGTGTTGTGGGCTTGCCTGCGACGGGTCACTTTCTATCGACATCAGCACATTATCTAGAGAGTTGACTTAGAAATCGTCAGTACCTTGGAGTCTGCATGCATCAATGGCAGTTTTCTCACCTTCGACGTCAGTTTTCATCATTGACTTGCGATCGAAGGATTCCATGAAATGTTCGACACCGACTCATTCATTCACATCTCATGGATTGTGCTGGGTACTCTGAGAACCATTGACATTACTGGTGGTCTCTCTCACGCTTGTTAACAGTTTACATCATTGACTGGTAATCAAGTGGTTTCTACCATGTTCGACATCGACTCATTATTCACATGGCTAGAATCGTACCAATTCGGGAAGTAGAGATGAAGACCCTGGATCTAGTTTCCACCATCCAGGCTGCGAGGAGTTTTGTATTCATTATGTTGTGGACCAATCATAAACAGATGGCTGCGCCCATACTATGTCTACACGAGTCTATGATTATGATGTATTATGAAATCATTCCTATATCAGAATAGTTAGTCTATTAGTTAAAGTTTTTATCTGAGTATGGGAATGCCTACCTCAGCGATGATATAATCTTATACATGTATTTTGTGTTGAAATTTGCAGGTTCTGACCAGGCTCTCCACGAGATAATCCTTGAAATGATAAAGTACTTCACCCTTCCTAGATGATATAAAACCCTTATCTATTACAGGCTTCGTACTTTAGGGGGCAATCTGTTACACTGAAATTTGTCACCATGACTATCTGCAGTTAATATGGCTCCATCAATAGTCATATTATCCTCCTTGTCAAGCCTTATACCTCTGCTCTCCATGTCAAACTTCAAAAAAGAGAGAAAGTCATTAAAAACATGTTTATCTCTGGGTACGCAGGTTCTCTCTACCTTGCCTGCGTGTACGCATCCCAAGCTCATTGTACTTGCGTACTTGTACGCTCTGTAAGCCAAAGGATGGGTCGTACCCCTGTAAAGGTCAAAAGGCGCGAGTTTCATCTTAAAAAAGTTACTTGTGGTCACTTCTAGAGCCTTCTAGAAGAGTGTTTGACGTGTATTGAGCGCCTCCAGATGGTTCATGCATTCCTATGATAGAGGAACTTATCCCATCAAGAGAGGAGCTACCCCATCCAAAAGAGGGAGTATCCCATTGATGTTGGAACTGAATAACTTCCTCTAGAACACTATAAATACAAGCTTTGGGCCAGAGGAGGGGAGGTTGAAAGCTGAACATTCCAAAGGGTAGATGCTGCTGGAATTAGGACTTCCATTGTTAACTTGTGAGGAGAGATTACCATCCTTTTTTGTTGCCATATTGGAAGTGGGTGAGCTTGTCAAAGTAGAGGAAATCTCTTGCTGGACCCTGGGAGGAGCTTGCACAACACCAAGGCTCAGGTTGTAATGGTTCCTTTTTGTTTCCTTAATACAAATAAGTCCATTCTTCTCAATGATTTGTTGTTAATGAATTATTTCATGTACTCCTTGGTCTATATGATGAATATGCTTTGTTTTATGAAATATTCAGGTGTTATGTAATCGTTTGACTGGTAGTGTATGTAGGTCTTAAAGTGAAGGAGGAGCTCATCTGGATCAGCAAGGCTGGACTGCTACAACAAGCGTTGGATTTGAAGTAGGATCGAACAACACTTGGTTTCTCATAGAATAATGTATGTTTAGAGAAGGATTGCTCTTGTTTGTTTTGTTTGTCACTAGAGAGTCTTAGACTCCTAGGGAGGTTAGGTTTGTCCGCAAAAATAACTCTTTCCGCATGACAGTTCCCAATCTTCTCCAAAATGGTGAATTGTCCATACCGGATTGGTCGAAACTTCTTTCCTTCTCCCTTCATCCTGTCTTTGCTGATGTGGAACCACACTTTGTGGCCCACTTGGAATTGATGGTCAACTCGGTGTTTTTCATGTCGAGCCTTGTAACGGGCTTGACTTTTCTCCAACTACTCTTATACTACTTGGTGAATCAATTGGATTCGCTGAATGAACTACTGAGCTTTGTCCCTATCATTATGCCCCCTTGAGCCATCTTCCCTTCTAAAGACCATATCAAAAGGGTCTTTTGGTAGGTAACCAAAGCATGTCTCAAATGGAAAACACTGCGTAGATGAATGAACTACTCGGTTGTAGGAATGTTGTACATATGGGATATGTTCATCCCACATCTTGGGATGTTTCCCACAATAGCCTTGTAGCAAGTGTACCATGGTACGGTTGACAAACTTTGTCTGTCTGTTAGTATGTGGATGGAATGTCATGTCTCTTTCCATTTTGGTGTCCATCATCTTCCATAAACTGGTCCAAAACTCTCCAAGAAAGCAAGAGTCTTGATCTAACACAATAGATGTGGGTAATCCAAAACAGACCCAAACATGCTGAAAGAAAAGAGAAGCAGTCTGCTCTGCAGTAATCTGCTTTTTACAAGGCATAAGAATACACATCTTGCTAAAATGGTCAACGACAACATACAAGTAGTTGTGACTCTTTCTGGACAAAGGCAAACCTCCTACAAAGTCCATTGACACACTTTCCCATGGACGACTTGGAATAGGGAGTGGTGTGTAGATCCTGAGTTTTCTATTAGAGGGCTTTGAAACAAAACATGTCACACAACCCTTTACATAGCGAGTCACAATGTTTTTCATATGAGGCCAAAAACAAAATCTTTGTATATGACATAAAGTCCTTTCAACACCAAAGTGTCCAGACACAAGAGAGGTATGGGCCTTTCGAATTACATGTACTCTTTTCCCTATGGGAATACACAATTTACCAAGGTGATACAATAGTTTCCCTTGCAAGTGATAGTTGTCCACCTGTGAACCATGGGTTAGTTTTGCATAAACTCCTTAAAGTCATCAACATTACAATATTTTTTAGCATAACTTTCTAAAGACAATGAAGCATTATGCAAAATAACAGAAGCATAAATAGGAGGGCGAGATATCATATCGGCCACCTTGTTGCTAGTGCCCTTCTTATACTTTATTACCAAATGAAACTGTTGAAGAAAACCCATCCACCTGAAATGACGAGATTGTTGCAACTTGGTTTGTGACTGAAGGTACTGCGAGGGCTGATGATCTGTATGGATGATGATCTCCTTGCTGATTAGGTAGTGTTTCCACTTTTTCACACTCTGCACCAAGGCATAAAGCTCCTTGTCATAAGTGGGATATTTTATCACAGCTTGAGATAACTTCTTAGAATGGTAAGAAATCGGCTTCTTTTGCTACATCAATATGGCTCCCATGGCATAACGTTGGCATCAGTTTCTATCTCAGATGGCTGTTGGAGATCAGCTTAGGCTAAGACTGGCACGGTGCTAATCTTTTCCTTCAATGTTTCGAAGGACTTCTGTTGTCTTCCTCCTCATTGGAAGACCTATTTTACACTTTTCAACGTGTGCAAAGATGTTGCAATAACAGAGAAATTAGCAATAAATCTCCTCCAATACTGGACTACACCTAAAAAGCTACGGACCTCGGTTACACTAGTAGGCTTAGGCCAATTTAAAATTTCTTCAACTTTAAAGGGATAAATTTTTAACTGACCATGACTAACAATATGACCTAGGTAACCCAAAGAGGTTTTCCCGAACTCACACTTTGACAACTTTACAAAGAATTTTTCTTTTTTCAGTACTTCAAGCACTTCCTGTACATGACACACATGTTCAATCCAACTATTACTAAAGACAAGTATATCATCTAAATATACAAGAACAAACTCATCAATGAAAGGCCGAAAGAGATCATTCATGACCCTCATAAAAGTGGTTGGAGCATTGCAAATTCTGAATGGCATCACCATCCATTTGAATAGCCCTTGTTTGGTCTTGAAGGTGGTTTTCCATACATCCTGCTCTGCGAATTGGACCTGGTGATAACCACTGTGCAAATCCAACTTGGTGAAATAAATATAATTCTTTAATGGATCTAATAAATCATCTATGCATGGAAGGAGATAGCAATTTTTAATTGTAATTTTGTTGAGCGCACAGTAATCCATGCACATCCTCCATGTGTCGTCTTTCTTTGGAACTAAGACAATCGATGAGCCACACAGAGAGGTGCTTGGCCTGATGACCCCTTGGTCCAGCAAATCCTGCACTTGTCTCTTGATTTCCTCTATTTCAATAGTCGACATCCTATACATGCCAATCTTTGGAAGAGGAGCATCATGCTACAAATGGATCTCGTGTTGGATTTCCCTCTTCGGAGGTAATCCCTTCGATTCCTGAAACAGCTCAGCATAGTTAGAAATTAATTTAGATAATTCCTATTTATGTCTTGATTGCAGCCTTGGAAAGCATCATCGAATTCTACCTCTTTTTCCCTTACGTCCATAAGCATGCAACCTTTACTGGAATTCCTTAGTCTTTTCATTTGTCCAACGCTTACAAGGCTGACATTGATTTTAGATTGATGAGCCCTTACTATATATTCTACCCCATATTTTGTGATATGGTATTTGTTTTCATGACGGAAAAAGACTACCACAAATTTGACTTTACATTGCTTGGTGACATTCAGTTTTTCTTTATCATGTATCCATCCAAGCGAGTAAGGTTTCGGATGTGGTTTTGTTTCTAAGCCGAGTTTCTTTACTAGGGATTCTATAAATAAGTTTGCTTGGGACCCAGTATCAAACAGAGTTTCTACTTTAGTGTGATTTACAACAACTCTAATGTGAAACAGTTCAATTCTCTTTCAGTCATTAGGAAGGGACTCATTTACAGAACTGGTGCCTTCATGCGATTCAGAGTTAACATGTGGTGTAAGAGTACCTCTTGTTCCTACTGCTATGATCAATGCTTCATCTCCCAAATCTGATCCAAGGTCTTGTTGCGCCATTGCCACTATCTTATGCTTCCCTTTTCCTCCATACTTCTTTGGGTTCTTTTCGGGGTGTTGTTTCCAACAGTGATCATCATCATGGCCTTCCTTTTTACAATGATTGCATACAGTCACTCTCCCTCTTTGGCTACTACCATCTTCTTCTCCTTCCCTTTCCATTTCGCTTTGGATTTGCCAGTGGGAGGTTTGAACAGTGGTTTTTTGGACTGATCATCCCTTTCATTTTTTCCCTTGTTCTCAATATGAATTGCCTTCACGCTAGTTGAGTCAATAATGGTTGGTTCAAACAACAATAACAAATGCCTAATATAGCTATGCAATGAGCCAATATACATAGTTACAACTTCAAGTGTATCAAGTTGTTGTTGCCTCGAAAATCGCTACATCAACATCGGGGAAAACCATCCAGTCCGGACCTTAAAGGTAGCTCCTTTTCCATTTGGTGTGGTGGCTCCAACTGGGGATAATCGGACCAGTTTCCCAATGATTTATGAATGGGATGGATAAGTGATTAATTTACTTATATCTAATGGAAAATGGTGAAAGATTTATTCTTAAATATAATAATATAACTAATCTATCCTGGGAAGTCTTTGTCTTAGTGCAATTCTTAATGGTTCTTATTGAAAAGTAGGCATAAAGATGACTCTACTTTTAAACAAAAATATTCATTCATACGATAATTACTTTGTTCAAGTAGTTGAACAAAGTAATAATTAAAACATTATTGCGTTGATTTTTATATATCATTGACATATATATAGATGAAAAATAACAATTCTTGAACATCCAATAGTGATAAGTAAAATAATTGTTGTGAAAGCACATACATATATCAATTATATAAAAATGAAGGAATGTTGGTTCACACTAAAGAATGAAGCAAAACATAGATAATAGTACCATATGTGTTTGATTCCTCCCCAAAATAAATCGCATTTAGATTCCACCTTCTAACTTGGAAATACTTTTATAAGAAGAAGTAGTGCATATCAAACAAAAGTACTCTTCATTAAAACTCAGAATTCAGGTCCAGTTTCATAAAAAATATATATATATATCGGAAGCATAGTAGTGCAACTTTCGATCGAAGTCTTAATACAAAATTTGAGGACCCTTTCTAAAAACATGAAAGGGTCTATAAATACTATATAAACTAATTAACTATGAAATAAAAATGCTGTGAGCCGGTATAACCAAATCACAAATATATGAAAATCTCCCCAAAATAGACATGCTTGCAGTCAATAAGAATGGTTCATTGTTTCGGCTGACTATCTTTTGGCTTGAGCTGGCATATGGTGAGCATCGGTTGCAGTTCTTGAGGATGACTCATATGCGAATGTAGCTGGGCAGTATATGTGGCATCAGTTATTTCGAGAATCATGTAATCGATTGCATCGGTAAGGCATTTCATCATTGTTCTTTGACTATGTGGTTTAACGAGGAAGAACCAAAAAGTTTCCCATGTTAAAGTTTGAATGCCTGTGATCAATCTTTCCCTCTTTTCCAACTCTTGTTTCCATGTTTGCTCCAATTCTTTCACCGATGGCAGTTTCCCTGGAGAACATTCTGAAATTAAATTTGACAAATAAAGAATATCATTAATTAATTCAATTAGATTACTAGTCACTGATCTGCATCTTGAAGTCGCCTTTTCTACTTTCATCAGTTGCGATTGCCACTCAAGGAATAGGATTTCCTTGTGTGATTCTAGAATTTGGGGAATATTAGCAGCTTTTCCTTCCTTGGTTTCTTTCCAAGAGACAAACTCTATTAATGTTTCATCTACCTGTTCCAATTTCTGTCTTGCATCAACTGACTTATCAATCATATATGAGGAAATTTCACATAGGGGTAGAGCAAGAGAGATATTATGACACAACAAGTTCAAATGATTAGATAATGCTTTAGTAATCTGGAGAGCTTCTTATTTGAATTATCCCACTTGGGGATATCCTTTGAACCTTTCTATTTACAGTGACAGTTGAGCGATTTGTTCTTCTTTTGATTTGGTCAACATTCGTTTATTGATTGTAGTTTGCTTAATGCTAGAGATAGTTCTTGTTGCTTTTGTATTGTGTGTTGATAAATCCTCTATTTCTCTTTATGCAATTGTTCAGTTAATTGATCATTTGACTGCTTCTGTGTTGCCAACTACTGTTCTAACTGCTTTATTCTTTGTTGATTCTCATGTACCTGTGTCTCCAGTAAAACAATTGCTTGATCCTTTTCTTTAAGAAAATTGTAGACTTCTGATGCCTTGTCCATAGTAGTTGTTGTGTATGCTCTAGCATACTGAGAGAGTTTAGTAAGATCTTTGGAAGGGTTGACTTCCTCTCTCTATACCACATCAGTTATTTCCATCTATTCATGCAAAAGAGAAGATTGATCAAGTTTTCTCTTTTTCGTTTGTCTCTTTATTACAGCCCTATGCTTAGGGCTGTAGAAGACATCCAAGGGTGGTATTTCTTCTAAATGTAGAACAACTTCATCAGATGGGTTCTCTATAATCATCTCTATATCCTTTTGAGTCATGGGTGGGCCGCTAGCTCCTTCAGTCGGAACTGTATTAGTTGTTGTCTTCTGACCAATTGTTACTTCAGGTGTACTAAATCCCTGTAGGCTCTCAGTATTGCTTATGATTGAGTCGAACTGTTGCCATTCTTTGAGTAGTTTGGGATCAATATGAATGTTTGAATCAATGAGTTCACTGCCTTTTTCTTGTTCCTGTTCCTGCTCTAGCATTTTTTCTTTCTCAGAAATCTTTTCCACTATAGGAGTTTTATCAATAGTCGTTTGTTCAGTTTGATTGGATGGCTGAACTATAGGGGTTATGGCTAATAGGTCTAAAGGCAGTTTGCAACTTCTGGTCTCTAAGCCTATTAAACGTTTCTAGCCCTTCATCGTGATACCTGATTCTAGCCAATCCTTTAACTTGAAATAATGATTCAGTTGAGGTAAATAGATCATCAAAGTTATCCGCTTCATGATCAAATTTAGCAAGTTTGGCTTGAGATGTGACATTATAAGCAACCTGTCTTGGATCATATTGCTTGTTGGGAATTGTGGCAAGATTTAGCATTTGCATCTTTTCTGCCTCTTTCTCTGCATGCTTGTAGTCATGTAGAGTGAAAATGCCACATCTTAAGGGAAATATCGGCCACATGTGTTTCTTTGGATCCCTAAGGGTTCTGGATGTCCCTTCCACTGTTATTTGATAAGCCAATTCCCGAGCTAACAATTTATCAGGTACATATAAGGGGAGAACATGGGGTTTAGTAAGGCTACCGAAAAGCCTTATATAGGTGAATTTTTCCTACCCAAACCAACTACCTACTACTGTCAAGTCAATTTCTTCTTCCTGGGATATCCTGGGGGCAGGCTTATTAAAAATAGAATAATATACAGGGAGAATAAAACCATTGCAAATTTTATACAACTGATTTTTGTAATGTGCCTTCCATAAATACTTGTGGTAAATATGGATTGGATTCGAGTCTTGGGGAGTCCATCTCCATCCGAGTACTAGATATTCAGAGTTGAAACAAATAGTATCCATAATGTATGCACTGTAATAGAAAGGGGGAATGGTCTAGGAAGTTTTATGTGCATTGTTCTGTACTCTAAAATCGTTGTGACTAGTTTATTAGACAAAATATTTTCCCAATCCATCACATAACCATTGATTGCAACTTCCATTAGAGGGACCATTTCTATAGTGAATTTGGCATAAACATGTATTCCCCACATCCTACACATCATAGCTCTATTGGAAATAATACTGAGAGGGGGGGTGAATCAATATTATCAAGTCAATTATTTTCTTTTTCAAACCCAGATCATATACACTACTTCAGTTAGTGAAAACCGCGTATATACGCAACTACAGATAAGGAAACCCACGTATACCATGCTGACTTATAATTTAATTTATCTTACAGATGCTGATTATTAATCTATGTATCATAATCAAATAAACAGTAACCAGAAACAGTTAAACAGAGCAGAAGACAATCACACACAAGAACACAAGATATAAGGTGGAAACCCTATGTGGGTGAAAACCACTTGCTGCAATTCATCTCTATCCTCCTTTATTTAGAAACTTCTTTTTACAATGTTTCTGTATTTGTGCAGTCCTTTACCTGTACGTAGGCTGCTACCTGCAGAGAGCTGCAACCCTCTCTCATTCTCCAGCTTTTCTTGGAAGGGAGCTACAACCCCTTTAGATCTTGTACTAGCTGGGATACTAGTACCCAGGCTACTACCTGCAAAAAGCTACAACCTTCTCTTTACTTCGAAGGACCACGTTTCATAAATTTTCAAACTGGATCCATGAACATCAATCAATCATCAAGAATTTATGTATCAAACAATCTCCTTTTCACCAATTAACACTGAATCAAATAGACACTTCTCTGACAGCTGTACCCAGAACACAATAACAGTAACCACACACCAAATTCTGAACCCAGAACACTGTAGCAATAAATAGAAGCAACTAGAACACAATTTAAGAGACTTACGCTACTTTAATAACCAGAAACATGCGTGCATATGCTTCTGTGTTTGGACCAACTTGTGTATACATTGTTTTTAGTCACAGAACCAGCGTGTATACGCGCCTTCACTTCACTGAACCTGCATACAGATCTATAAAGGATAATTCACTTTTCCAATCATTCAGACATTAGTTAAACCAGATTACCAGATTTATAGATCAAGCATGTGCCACATGTAACAGATCAAAATCATTTAAAGATACTATTATTCAAGCCTTAAGATTTTGACCCTTCAACAGAACTTATCCTTCTCCTTGCGCTCAGGTTCCTCCTTCATTCACATCCAGATCTGCACCATAACCCAATCCCCAAAATTCCAGATCTAGCACTTTATCAGATATTCAATTAATTCATATTATCCTTTGCCAAATGATATCCTTCCTCTTTTATAGTCTTAGGCCTTTCATAATACCACGGTCCTAAACCATAACAAATCAATACTATGGACTCAATACTTGGGATCAACACTTCTGACGAGATACCATGGCCCAAAAACCATAGGTCCAAATACCAAGGACTAAATACCACAGACCAAAAATAAGTTCTCCCACATGTACGCGCCTTTTCTTGCGTGAAAGTGTGTGTATACGCATACGCAACTTCAGAACATCTAACCGGTGTGTATACATGGCTTCGTCAAGGTGAACCTACGTATATATCTTTTTCTTCTTTCTGAGTGCCTGAACTGTGATATGTCACCAGAGTGAGTTGCCATCAAGGACAACACCTGTGCCATAGCACCAAACCTGTGCCATAATGCCAACAATCTCCCACTTTGGACTTGATGGCAACCCGAAGATCCTCAAAGTCATTCTCCCCCTTTGTCATCAAGGCCAAAGTGTTGTGCTCCCCCTGAGTACATGCTGAAATCTCTGCTCTGCTGTGTTGACCAAGCTCCCCTTTACTTGTAGGAAAGATCTGCAAAAAGATGTTCTTCAAGAAGAACCATGACTTATACATCATAAAAGACCTTCCTATCACCAACAGACTCTATACATATATCCATCACCCAACCAAGTGGGGATACACCAGAAATTTACAGAAGAAAACCAAGTACATTACATCATTCATCCCAGGCATAGTGGGGAAACCAAAATAGGCCGTTACATGACCTTGACAATAAACGATATACATGACATAGAGATGAAATAGCAAGACTTATAAAAGTCAATAATAACTGATATCAGCAGCACCTGTCAATCACTCTACAGATCAACAACCATGTTTTCCTTCTGTTCTCCTTCTGAACCCAAAACATATTGTGTACTCAAACCAAAAGCTTCTAATGTAATGCCAACAATGAATTATCAGAAGTTTATATGCTCCCCCTGAACCTGTGCCAGATGGTCTCTGTCAGACCCATATCAGACTCTCTTCAACTAGAGTTTGTCCCCACTGATTTCCTTCAAACCATCATATACGCGACTGTATCTGCATAAACTTGCATATGTACGCGGATCCTCCTCATGCAACTCGCGTAAAACCATATTTCTCTGAAATAGACAGGTTTCAACAGCAAGATGATGCATCAACTACCCCCAACTTCTGTCCGAGGTATTCAAATGTCTCCCTGGGTAGTGGTTTGGTGAAAATATCAGCAACTTGTTCCTTGGAGGGAACATATTCCAATTTGACCTTTTGTTCCAGCACTTGTTCCCAGAGAAAATGATACTTGATCAGTATGTGCTTGGTCTTTGAATCATGACTGGGTTCTTTGAAATGTTGATTGCACTTGTATTATCACATAAGATGGAGATAGGTGGAGTACAAGTGATTTGAAAATCCTGCAAAGTTTGCATCATCGAAAGCAGTTGTGTGCAACAAGATGCAGCAGCCACATATTCTGCTTCAACTGTAGATAAAGCAATCAAACTCTTTTTCTTTCTGAACCAAGATACAATCTGGAACCCATAAATAATGCACCACTACTAGTGCTTTTCCTGTCATCCATGCTTCTAGCCCAATTTGCATCTATATAAGCATGAAGAGTGAGATCTGTATATCTAGGATACCATAGGCCATAGTTTTGAGTTCCTTGAAGATACTTGAAAATTCTCTTTACTGCCTGAAGATGAGTTTCCTTTGGATTTGCCTAAAATCTTCCAACCATTCCCACTGCATGCATGATGTCTGGTCAGGTACCTATTAGATAGAGCAGACTTCCAGTCATGGATCTATAAGTTGGTTGATGCACTGCTGCTGATTCATCATTTGCACTGAGGCTGCATCCTGTAACCATAGGGGTACATACTGGTTTCGAATCTTCCATGCCATACTTCTTCAAAATATGCTCGAGGTACTTGGTTTGAGATAAAAAGATACCGCCTTCATTTTGTTGGATTTGTAATCCAAGAAAATATGTCAGTTCTCCAAGCAAGGACATTTAGAATTCTTTCTGCATTACCAAGGAAAAGTTCTGACTCATAGCTTCTTCATTTCTGCCAAAGATGATATCATCAACATACACAACAAGTATTAGTAATTTGTTATTTTCAATTTTTATATAAAGATTGCTATCTGTTGATCCTTTTGAGAAACCTTGTTGATGAAGATATTTGTCCAAACGATAATACCAAGCCCTTGGAGCTTGTTTAAGACCATAGAGAGCCTTCTTAAGTTTGCATACAAGTTTTGGATCATTTCCAAGGATGAATCCATCTAGTTGTTCAATATACACTCCTTCTAAGTCTCCATTCAGAAAATTTGATTTCACGTCCATTTGAAATACTTTGAATTTTTGAAAGCTTGAGAGAGCAAGGAACATTCAAATGGCCTCAAGTCTAGCAACGGGAGCAAAATTTTCTTCAAAGTCTATTCCTTCTTGTTGAGCATACCCTTTACAAACAAGTTTGGCCTTGCTTCTAATGACTTCCCCATTTTCATTCAACTTGTTTTTGAATATCCATTTTGTCCCTATGACATTCTTATCTTTTGGTCTAGGGACCAACTCCCAAGTGTTATTCTTTTCAATCTGCTCAAGTTCTTCATCCATTTCTTTGACCCAGCATTCATCTTTGTATGCTTCTTTTACATTTTGTGGTTCAGCGGAGGAGAGCAACGCCAAATAGCTTGAAGCTTCTGCAATTGTTCTTCTTGTTTGTATACCTACCTCTTTCTGCCCCAAAATTTGAGATTCTGGATGATTCTTCTGAACGTACCTGGATGGAGTCTTATCTTCTATCCTTATATGTTCTTCTGGTGCCTCATGGGTTTCTTCTTCATCATGAATCTAATTTGATGTTGATGGATAGTCCTCATCATCTTCGAAATCTTCAGATCTTACCTGCCTAGGAGTGTTTTCTTCTTCATCAACCACTACATCAATACTTTCAACATTTTTTCCAAGACTTTTATTATAACACTTGTAAGCTTTGCTGTGGGGAGAGTAACCAAGGAGAATGCCTTCATCTACACTAGATTCAACTTGCCAAGATTTTCATCAGTATTTTTGATATAGCATTTGCTTCCGAAAATTTTGAAATATTTTACCAAAGGAGTCTCACCATACCAGAGCTCATGAGGGGTTTGAGTGTTGTTCACCAGGACGTTTATTTTGTTGAGAATAACAACTGCAGCAAATGCAGCTTCACCCCAGAAAGTTGCGAGAGTTCGAGACTCATCAAGCATAACACGAGCCATTTGTTGAACCATTCTGTTCATCCTTTCCACTACTCCATTTTGTTGAGGAGTCCTGGCTGTAGAGAATTCCCTTCTTATTCCATGTTCTTCACAAAAGTTGAAAAAATCATTTGAGGTAAACTCCCCACCTCTATCAAACCTAAGGCACTTCATTTTGTGATCTGGTTCGTTTTCAACCAAGGCTTTGAAATATTTGAATTTTTCAAAGGCTTCGTCTTTGTGCTTCATAAGTCCTATCCAACACATCCTGGAAAAATAGTCAATGAATAATATAAATTATTCTTCTCCCCGAGGTGACCTTTTCCTAGATGGACCACATACATCAGTGTGGACAAGTTCAAGTGGCCTACTAGCTGATCCTTCCTTCTCAGGGAATTCAATTCTGGTTTGCTTACCAAACTGACATGATTTGCATATTGTATTGTCTGGAATTCTGATGTATGGAATACCACGAACTGCCTGGTATTTGCATGCTTTTCTTATCTGTGAGAAGCTTAGATGCCCCAACCTCCGGTGCCATAGCCAGTGTTCATCATTCTTACTTAGATAGCATCGTTGTTGTCCTTCTTTGAATATGTATAAATTATTTGGAGTTCTTATGCCTTTGATCATTGTTTTTCCTGTATCAAGATCACAAACATTACATCCATTTGATCGAAATATTACCTCAGTTCCTTGATCGCACATCTGACTGACACTCAATAGATTATGCTTCAAGCCATCAACGTACATAACATTTCTAGCTTTGACCTTTTCTTTCAACTGAACATAACCTTTACCTTTTATGAGCACAGGGGTGTCATTTCCAAATGAGACCTTCTTTTCCTTTTCTAAGGCACTATATGATTGAGTTTTTCTTTATCACCTGTCATATGTTTCGAACATCCACTGTCGATGTACCATTGATTTTCTTGTTCTTTTGCATATAGGGCTATCCCACATCTTTCTGGTTGTGGTTCCTTCATTATCCATGTTTTGGCACTTGAGGCTTGTTCCTTCTGAGTTGTCTGCCGAAACCTGCTCCTGCATTCAAAATCTTCGTGACCAAAGTTGTTACAAATAGAACATTCTATTTCATTTTCAAGAGAAGAAAAGTTATTGTAGGTCCTTTTCATGATTCCAATCATATTTCTTTGTTTTTGAGCTTCTCTAGTCATGATTGTCTTATAGGAAACACATTGAGCTACTTTGTGACGAAAGTTATGACAAGAGATTGTGGTTTCTATTGACATCCATTCTTGAGACAAATTGAGAAGGTTTTACCTGTGGCTGGTTGTAGCTTCTATTCATCCTTAAAGTAGATTGACCCCAATTTACCTGGTAGTCTTTGTTCACTCTTGAGGTAAATTGTCCCTGATTTATCTGGTGATCTCCTTGAGTCTTTGCTCACTTCTCCTTACTGCATCAAGATAACTTTTGGAGGTGGATGGTTTCTGTGCTTGAGTTGCTTCTTCATTATATCCCAGACCTGTCTTGATTAGTGGAGAACGTTGCACTTTGGTAATCTCATCTAACATTTCATATCCTTTAACAAATCTAAGATTAAGAGCTTTAATTTTCTCAATCTCTTTTCTAAGTCCCACAATTTCACATTCTAACTTTTCATGATGTTTTTCACTTTTAGCCAGTTGGAATTGCAGAGTATCAATACTCATATTTTTCTCTTCTAAACAAATTTTGAGTTTAGAAATTTCTTCATAAAGACCTTCTTCATCTATAGCATCCATGAAATCATCATCTTCAAAATCCTTTAAAAGTCTATAATTATTACCTTGTTCATCTTCATCACTATTTGAAAATCCATCACTGTATTCATGAGTGTAATAGCTTTTCTTATTTACATTCGTTTCTTATTCCATCTAACAGGTTCCTTACCTTTGTCAAGCTTACCTTTGTGAGGACACTTGGCAGCATAGTGACCGACTCTTCCACAAGCAAAACATTTGAAAGGTAACTTACCTCTGAATCTTCCGGCACCCCATTGAAGGTTCTTGACAAAATTTGGTTCTTCCTCTTCTGCTGACATATGTCCTGAGTCATAGGAATCTCCTTTTCCTGAGGCCTTGAATGCAGTTTCTCTTATGTCTGATGGTCCCCCTTTCCTCATTTCATAAGCGGTTAGAATTCCGTGTAGCTGCGACATGGTAATTTTCTGTAGATTCCCCTTTTCTTCTATTACGAAAACTTTTGATTCAAACTTAGAAGACAAAGATCTCAGAACATTTTCAACCACAACAGCCTCTTTTATTTCTTCACCCAAATTTTTCATACAATTAACAATCTCATCTATGCGTAGGAAATAGTTAGCCACACTTTCATCATTGTACATTCTGAGATTTTCATAATGAATTCTGAGGGTTTGAATTTTTTCTCTTTTTACCTGTTCATCTCCTTCATAGCTCAGAACGATCTTGTCCCATATTTCTTTTGCAGTTTTATACTGCATAACCTTGAATAATTCTAATTGATATAGACATCCTAATAGAGTATTGACAGCCTTTGCATTAGTTTCAAACTGCTTCTTCTCAGCCGGATCTATAGGAGTTGTTGATGGAAAAGTGTACCCTGTATCTATGATATCCCAGACTTCTGTACCAAGAGATTGAAGGTAGGCTGTAACTCTTACCTTCCAATAGACGAAGTTGGTCCTATCAAAAATTGGTGGCCTGATTGATGCTTCTCTCTCGTAGTTTCTCATGATGATAGATCTTCCTTCAAGCGATCAAGCTTCTTCTGAAGGACCTACTCTAATACCAATTGTTGGAAATAATACTGAGAAGGGGGGGTGAATCAGTATTATCAAGTCAATTATTTTCTTTTTCAAACCTAGATCATATACTCTACTTCAGTAAGTGAAAATCGCGTATATATGCAACTACAGATATGGAAACCCGCGTATATATGCAACTACAGATATGGAAACCCGCGTATACCATGCAGTCTTATAATTTAATTTATCTTACAGATGTTGATTATTAATCTATGTATCAGAATCAAATAAACAGTAACCAGAAACAGTGAAACAGAGCGGACGACAATCACACACAAGAACACAAGATATAAGGTGGAAACCCAATGTGGGTGAAAACCATCTGCTACAATTCGTCTCTATCTTCCTTTATTTAGAAACTTATTTTTACAATGTTTTTGTGCTGGTGCAGTCCTTTACCAGTACACAAGCTGCTACTTGCAGAGAGCTAGAACCCTCTATCATTCTCTAGATTTTCTTGGAAGGGAGCTACAACCCCCTTAGTTCTTGTACTAGTTGGGATACTAGTACGCAGGCTACTACCTACAGAAAGCTACAACCTTCTCTTTGCTTCCAGGGACCATGTTTCATAAATTTTCAGACTGGATCCATGAACATCAATAAATCATCAAGAATTTCTATATCAAACAATCTCCTTTTCACCAATTAACACTGAATCAAATAGACATTTCTCTGACAGTTGTACCCAGAACACAGTAACAGTAACCACACACCAAATTCTGAACCCGGAACACTACAACAATAAACAGAAGTAGCTAGAACACAATTTAAGAGACGTACACTACTTTAATAACGAGAAACCTGCATGCATATGCTTCTGTGTTTGGACCAACCTGCGTATACGCTGTTTTTAGTCACAGAACCAGCGTGTATATGTGCCTTCACTTCACTGAACCTGCGTACAAATATATAAAGGATAATTCACTCTTCCAATCATTCAGACATTAGTTAACCCAGATTACCAGATTTATAGATCAAGCATGCACCACATATAACAGATCAAAATCATTTAAAGATATTATTATTCAAGCCTTAATATTTTGACCCTTCAATAGAACTTATCCTTCTCCTTGCGCTCAGGTTCCTCCATTCAGATCCAGATCTGCACCATAATCCAATCCCCAGTATTCCAGATCTAGCACTTTATCAGATATTCAATTAATTCAGATTATCCTTTGCCAAATGATCTCCTTGCTCTTTTATAGTCTTAGGCCTTTCACAATACCACGGTCCTAAACCATAACAAATCAATACTATGGACTCAATACTTGGGATCAACACTTCTGACGAGATACCATGACCCAAAAACCATAGGTCCAAATACCAAGGACTAAATACCATGGACCAAAAATATGTTCTCCCACATGTACGCGCTTTTTCTTGCGTGAAAGTGCGTGTATATGCATACGCGACTTCGGAACGTCTAACTGGCATGTATACGTGGCTTCGTCAAGGTGAACCTGCGTATATATCTTTTTCTTCTTTCTGAGTGTCTGAACTGTGATCTGTCACCAGAGTGAGTTGCCATCAAGGACAACACCTCTGCCATAGCGCCAAACCTGCGCCATAATGCCAACAAGCTCTAGCATAGCAATAAGGGGAAGCCAATGAGTCAACAAAGTACTTACCTGATGACTCATGCTTGTGTTTTTCTGTGAAATGCCTCCATTGCTTTATCGGGGCTGACTCTCAGTCGTTTTCCTTCGCAAATGCTTCTAGGAACGCTTTGTTGTATTTTTTCTCAAGTTGAGGTAAGTGGTACATTTTCCTGAGATCCTCAGGCTGGAATGAGCCAGATATCCTCCCATCAGCTGTGCAAAATGTTCTATCTGAGACTGGGATTTTCTCTACCACCCATCTTACCACGTCAGTATATGGTAGGATTTTAGCTCTCATTGCTATCCTATGCAGATAAGAACATGCCAATACTTTAAGAGTTCCTTCAAACTTGTTAGTTGAATCGACTGTGGCTTCCTCATATAATTCTTCGAGCTCCTCTGCTTCTATCAGATTATAAATGCTCTCCCAACTAGTGTTTCCTAGACCAAGACACATCATATCTGAGATTAATCCTTTCTTGCTTGGTTATGGTTCTTTGGCTGGGGGAGTGGCTGTGGACTTCTTTGATTTCTTCCCCATTTCCTCTGGATTTCTGGTTTCGGAGGAATTTTGCACAAACAGTTGCAAACCATGATATAGAGAAAGTGCTACTGCAAGCCAGTATGACAATGAATAGAATTACATTGATTGGCATATGATAAATGAAATATAGTTAAGGATTACCACGGATAAAATCCTTTAAAAGATCTATCCTTAACTGCAATATTGAATAGTCGTTTAAACTATCAATCGTGGTAAATAACATCATAAATTCCCATCACGTCACTCATATGTTGAATGATTATTTCAAGTGTGCTTTAAATTTCATTGATCGGCGATCGACGATAATGTTGGGTTGTGTTATATTCTTTCCACGACTAACCTACGTAGTGAACCGGGGGGTTAGAGGGGGGGCGGAGCC
>APFE030755086.1:0-22973 GCA_000404065.3 Pinus taeda
ACATGGAGAATAAAGTAACCACAAATAGAAAGATGTGGGATAGCATTTTATGCAGAGGGACAGGAAAATCTATGGTACATTGACAGTGGATGTTCGAAGCATATGACAGGTGATAAAGAAAAACTTGAGTCATATTATGATCTAGAAAAAGGAAAGAAAGTCTCTTTTGGAAATGATACTCCTGCAACTATAAAAGGAAAAGGTATTGCTCAGTTAAAAGAAAAGGTCAAGGCTGGAAATGTTTTGTATGTTGATGGATTGAAACATAAACTTCTAAGTGTCAGTTAGATGTGTGATCAAAGAACCGAGGTGATATTCAGATCAAATGGATGTCTTGTTCGTGATCTTGATATAGGTAAAATAGTGATCAAAGGCAAAATAACTCCAAATAATCTGTACATATTTGAAGAAGAACAACAACAATGCTATCTGAGCAAGGATGATGAGCATTGGTTATGGCATCGGAGATTGGGGCATCTAAGCTTTTCACAAATAAGGAAAGCATGCAAATATCAGGCAGTTCGCAATCTTCCAGATATCAAAATTCCTCACAACACCATATGCAAATCATGTCAGTTTGGAAAACAAACCAAAACTAACGTTCCAAAGAAGGAAGGATCAGCTAGCATGCCTCTTGAGCTAGTACATACAGATACATGCGGTCCTTTCAGAAAAAGAACACCTCGAGGAGAAGAATACTTGATATTATTCATGGACGATTTCTCCAGGTTTGTCTGGTTAGGACTTATGAAGCACATAGATGAAGCATTCAAAAAATTCAAAGCCTTTAAAGCCTTGGCTGAAAATGAATCGGGTCACAAAATTAAGTGCCTCAGATCCAACAGAGGCGGGGAGTTTACCTCAAATGAATTTTTTGATTTC
Source organism: Pinus taeda (assembly GCA_000404065.3). Taxonomy (NCBI): domain Eukaryota; kingdom Viridiplantae; phylum Streptophyta; class Pinopsida; order Pinales; family Pinaceae; genus Pinus; species Pinus taeda. Next base: position 883 of record APFE030755086.1, read on the forward strand.
TGTGAAGAACATGGGATAAGAAGAGAATTCTCTACAGCTAGAACTCCTCAGCAAAATGGAGTTGTGGAAAGAATGAACAGAACAGTCCAACAAATGGCCCGTGCTATGCTTGATGAATCAGGGACTCCCGCAACTTTCTGGGGTGAAGCTGCTCATGTTGCGGTTGTTATTTTAAACAAAACAAATGTCCGGGTGAACAGCACTCAAACTTCTCATGAGCTTTGGAATGGTAAGACTCCTTCGGTAAAGCACTTCAAAATCTTTGGGAGAAAATGCTATATTAAGAATACTGATGAGCAGCTTGGCAAACTTGAACCTAGAGAAGATGAAGGCATTCTTATTGGTTACTCTCCACATAGCAAAGCATACAAGTGCTACAATAAAAGGCTTGGAAGAATTATTGAAAGCATTGATGTAGTGGTTGCTGAGAAGGGATACATCCCTAGACAAGTACATCATGAAGACATCGAAAAAGATGAAGGCTACCCTCAACAGCAGAATGATAAAAAAACTCAAGAAGAAGCTGAAGAAGAATCAGAGGAGTAGACAAGAATAGAAGAAAAGACTCCATCCAGATATGTTCAGAAGAATCATCCAGAATCTCAGATTATGGGGCAGAAAGAAGCAGGTGTACAAACGTGTACAAACAAGAAGAACAATTGCAGAAGCCTCAAGCTATTGGCATTACTCTCCTCTACTGAACCACAAAATGTGAAAGAGGCATGCAAAGATGAATGTTGGATAAAAGAAATGGATGAAGAACTTGAGCAAATCGAAAGGAACAACACTTGGGAACTGGTTCCTAGACAAAAGGATAAGAATGTTATCGGAACAAAATGGGTCTTCAAAAATAAATTGAATGAAAATGGAGAAGTAATTAGAAACAAGGCCAGACTTGTTTGTAAAGGGTATGCGCAGCAAGAAGGAATAGACTTTGAAGAAACCTTTGCTCCTGTCGCAAGACTTGAGGCCATCTGAATGTTCCTTGCTCTCTCATGTTTTCAAAACTTCAAAGTATTTCAAATGGACGTGAAATCAGCCTTTCTGAATGGAGACTTGGAAGAAGAAGTATACATTGAACAACCAGATGGGTTCATTCTTGGAAATGATCCAAATCTTGTATGCAGATTGAAAAAGGCTCTCTATGGGCTCAAACAAGCTCCAAGGGCTTAGTACTATCGTTTGGATAAATATCTTCATCAACAAGGTTTTTCAAAAGGATCAGCAGATAGCAATCTTTATATAAAAGTTGAAAATGACAAATTGCTAATACTTGTTGTGTATGTAGATGACATTATTTTTGGCAGCAATGAAGAAGAGATGAGTCAAAGCTTTGCCTTGGTCATGCAGAAGAATTTGAAATGTCCTTGCTGGGAGAACTGACATATTTCCTTGGTTTGCAAATCCAACAAAAGGAAGAAGGAATCTTTTTATCTCAAACCAAGTATCTCAAACAGATCTTGAAGAAATATGGCATGGAAGATGCAAAACCAGTATGTACACCCATGGTCACAGGATGTAGCCTCAGTGCAAATGATGAATCTGCAGCAGTACATCAACCAACCTACAGATCTATGATCGGAAGTCTACTTTATTTGACAGGTACCCGACTGGAAATCATGCATGCAGTAGGAATAGTTGGTAGATTTCAGGCAAATCCAAAGGAGACTCATCTTCAGGCAGTAAAGAGAATTTTCAAATATCTTCAAGGGACACAAAATTATGGCTTATGGTATCCTAGAGATACAGATCTCACACTTCATGCTTATACAGATGCAGATTGGGACATAAGCGTGGATGACAGGAAGAGCACAAGTGGTGGTGCGTTCTTTATGGGTTCCAGATTAGTATCTTGGTTCAGCAAGAAACAGAGTTCAATTGCCTTATCTACAGCGGAAGAGAAATATGTTACTGCTGCATCTTGCTGCACTCAACTCCTTTGGATGATGCAAACTTTGCAGGATTTTCAAATCACTTGTACACCACCTATCTCTATCTTATGCGATAACACAAGTGCAATCAGCATCTCAAAGAATCCCGTCATGCATTCAAAAACCAAGCACATACAATCAAGTATCATTTTCTCCGGGAACAAGTGCTTGAACAAAAGGTCAAGTTGGAGTATGTTCCTTCTAAGGAACAAGTTGCTGATATTCTCACCAAACCATTGCCCAGGGAGACTTTTGAATACCTCAGGCAAAAGCTGGGGGTTGTTGATGCATCATCTTATTGTTGAGACTCTTCTGATTGTTTGTTGTACGCATGGTTCATCTGGGGTATATGCGTACATATGCTGGGTTGCGGCACAGGTTCAGGGGGAGTATATAATGCATTGTTGGCATTATGGAGGATGTACAAAGGAGATCATGGAATCTGGTCTGAATATAGCTGCAATATGTCTCTATCTCTTTCTTGGTCATTGATGGTGTCTGGTGTATTATGGTTTTTCTTTACAGATCTGGTTCATATTCACGGGGAGCATGTTCTTAGGGGGAGCATAGCCCTTTGCCCTTGATGTCAAAGGGGGAGAATGTCGCTGAAGTTTTTGAGGTTGCCATCAAGTCCAAAGGGAGAGATTGTTGGCATTATGTTTCTGGTGAGGTTATATGTTATAGATGTTGTACTTGATGGCAACACCCATGGCAAGGCTCTCAATATGATGAAAATTAAGAAGTACGCAAGAGAACGGTTCAGAAGATGCGTACCCGCAGGTACGCCGTGCAGGGACCGTGGCTAGACACGCATGTCATTCGTTCAGGAGGTGCGTACCCCCAATGCACTCATTTCAAGGCAGAGAAAAGCACACGTGGGGTTTCTTATGTATTTAGCCGACGATATTTGTGTTATTATGGTTTTGGCTCATGGTATTGATCCGTGATTTGAGGAAGAAGCTTGCCTATATAAAGCAAAGGAGATCATTTGGCTTGAGTATGCTTTTGGGTTGAATATCTCAAGATCTGAAATATTTGGGTTATTGTTTCAAAAAGCTTGATCTATATGAAAGTGAAGTGGAAAGCGAATCTGTGAAGGGTGATCTCTCGAGTGCTTGATCAGATCTGGGCATCTGTCTAACTGTAGCACACTGGTGATCTGCAAATTCGGCCCTAATTTGATGTACGCAGGTGTCTAACGGTGCCTCTGCGTGGGTACGCAGAGCAGAAGAAGGCGAGCTGCATGGGTACGCAGAGTAGAAGAAGGGTGACTGCATGGGTACGCAGAGAAGAAACAGGCGAACTGCGTGGGTACGCAGAGCAGCAGTGGTTTAGGTGTGTACGCACAGTAAAAGTACGCAACGCGATAGACTTTCTGGGTGCGTACCTCTGTGGCAGTATGCAGCGCGATAGTGCATCTGAGTGTGTACTGTACACAGCGCGACAGAAGAAGCAATGCGTGGTCACGCAGTGCAGCAGAAGGAGCTCTACGGGTATACGCAGAGAAGCAGAGGGTGAAGTGCGTAGCGACGCAGGCCAGAGAAAGGAAAGTTGCGTATCTATCTCAGGACTATCTGTTGACCGAATTTTTCTGTTGTTAAGGAGTTCTGGGTTTAGTTCTATTTTGTTGATTTGGTTACTGCTATGAAATCTACATGTACTTGATGATCACTTGATGTTTATGGATCCAGTTTGAAAATTTATGAAAAGTGGTCCTTGAAAGAAAAGGAAATAGGGGGTTGTAGCTCCCTTCCAGGAGAGACTGGAAAACGAGAGAGAGTTGTAGCTCTCTGTAGGTTGCAGCCTGTGTACTGGTAAAGGACTACACCCAGTACAAGACCATTGTAAAAGGAGTTTTCTAATTTGAAAGAAGATAGAGACATATTGCAGTAGGTGGTTTTCACCCACATTGGGTTTCCACCTTATATCTGGTGTTCTTTGATGTGACTGTCTATTTTTTTCTTGTTCATGCTCATTATTTTATGGTACTGATATGCAAAAATAATTCAAAGTGCAAATAAGGAAGATTTGGTAAAAGAACTAAATATTACTGATTCACCCCCCCTCTCAGTATTATTTTCAACAGATTAAGCTCCATATTTAGCACATGATACACATCAAGAAAAAGAAACATTTTTTCTCTAATGGAAATCCACATTCCTTTTACCAACCATTGTGTCCTTTCCCTACCATCGAAGATCACTAAATCCTTTGAAGAATAAGCAATGTATTGGGTGTGAACAAGTTTAAATTCCATTTGATGTAGTGTTGTGATGCACCTAAATCAATGTAAAAATTAGATGACTTGTGTCATCCGACTTGATTCTTTGCATTGAATGCAAGGAAGATGATTCCTTTTTCTTTATATCTGCTATGACATGAGCCTTTTATAAAGACCTTTCCTATTTGGGTTTTTGATTAGTCAACATCTTTCTGTAGTGCTTTTTCATATGGTCCACCTTGCCACATTGGTAATAGGTGATACCCTTCAGCTTCTCTATTTCATCTTCACCTTTTCCTTGACCTTTCTTCTTTTCCTATTTTCCTTTTCCCTTAAGTTTGGTTATAAAGGATTTTTCTGAACCCTCTATCTCATTGCTACCACCAAACAGTTTCTTCCATTTTTCTTGCTATAAGAGAATATTGCATAGCTCATCAATACTCATTAAACATTTTATCTATCAAGGATAACTTGTACTAAATGGCCAATATACATTATTTTAATGCAATGTAGTTCTTGTTAGAGAACCTCTTATTGTGTTCTAATGTGATGTTGGGTAAAGAGGCTATACAAGCTAAATGTATATATGTGTTTGTGTAGGTCAGATATTCCAAGATGATTGAGGAGGTGACAAAGCATGAGATGCAAGATATGGATGTGCTACACGATGACACTACCTTGGATGCACTCAAAGAGTGTAAAACATAAGAGTGCAACTGATTTTGCTTTAGAGATTAGTCAAGATGAGGGACCCCAATGAGTAGCAATTCATGGTGAGGGGTTATGTATTGTCACTAGAGGTAGAGGATGTATTTGTTGAAAATACAACAAGAAAATCCTAATTTATTTTTGCCTTGATTAAATTAGGAGAAATTAAGATTTCAATTTCAGTAAAATACTTGGAGGTAGTTAACTAAGGTGACATGGATATTGTCACTTAGTTAACTTAGTAAATTTGAGTTGGAGACACTTGAGTTCAGTTCTACACGATTGATTGCTAACTTGTAGCAATCTATTTAAGTTAATTTGATTTATTGTCAGTGTAACTAGTTCTTGCTGTTAATAAAACTAGTGGAGGTTCAATCAAGGGTGTGTAACATATTTCACACCGAGTGATCATCTAGTTTAACTAATCAATCAACCTAAATTGACTCATGCATGCATAGAATTTGAGTTACCCAGTTGAGACTGGAGTTCAAGGGTAGTGCAATATAAGTTGTAAACTATTCCAAGTTATATAGGTGGTGCATGTAGTCAAAGAAGGGCCTAAAGGAATTGCGCAATCCAAATTGGTGAATTTCCTAATTATTAGGGGCCTAATTCCTAAGTGAACAACACAAGGAAATAAGAACTTGGCATGCTGATAAATTCACTAATTATTGGCTTAACTCAGACTGTGAGGTAATGAGATAGATTATACTAGTGAAGAGGTTGCTCAGGCTTGAGCAAGCAATATATTTATTCTCTATTCTTTACTTAATTCAATACAAATAATAAGGGGTTTTGAGTAGTTACTTTCCCCTAGATAAATCTTTGTGTATGTGTGTCAAATCTTGATGCATGTTAATGGTTTGTGTTTTCGATCATGATTTTCTTTCCACAGCTGAGTTGTGTAGCTTCAAGTCTTGTGATATAGTAAATTCAATTAGAAGTTTTCAATCTACACACAAAATTTCTACATGGTATCAGAGCAGGAATCACAGTAGAGACGAGAATTCGAAGTTGTATTTGCAGGTCGATCGAATTTGTAGGATTAATTCTTCAGAGTTAGCAGGATGGATTTTTATGGATTGAGACTTGAGTATGCCATTGAGGGTAACCCGAATTATGTTTCTTGGAAGGGAAGGATGGAGGCAGTTTTGGAAGATAATGGAATGAAGGAATTCATAGATAATGATATCCCAAAGCCTTGAACATTTGATGCTCAAGATCTAGCAGAATGGAAGAAGTGTGTAGAAAAGGTAAGGAGGATCATATTGGAGGGAGTTAGAGACCATATTGTCTCAAATATCCATATGAAAGAGACTCCATATGCAATGTGGAAGACCTAAGTTGATAGATGTTTTCTAGAAAAATAGTGACCACAGGAAGTTGGCACTAAAGGACAAGCTTCGAAATATCAATATGCAGAAGGGTGACATAATTCCACAGTACCTCAACAGGTTCACACAATATTGTGATGAACTGGGTCAAGTTGGTGTTACTGTAGCAAAGGATGATCTGGTAAGCCTATCACTTCTAGGCCTTCCCAAGAGCTGGCATAACTACCAAGACTTGCTAAATGGGAGGGAGAAGCTACCAAATTAGGAACACCTTTGGTTCAATTTGGTACAAGAGGAGATAAGGTAGAACACCAAAGATGAAAACTCATACAAGGGTGATGATAAGGAGAAATGTACCTTGGCCTGAAAGGCAAAGAAAGGGAAAGGGAAGAAATTCCAATCCAAAGCATAATCAGGTCAAAGGGGCAAGAAGAAAGACTTGTCCCAAACCAAGTGCTTTCTTTGTCATGGACTGGTACACTATGCCAAAAAATGTCCACATAAGAAAGTAGGAAAGAAGACCACTGGAGGAGCAATGGGTGAAGCCTTAACTTCGCAGTTCGAACTTTATTTTACCCTCATTGCATGCATGGAAAGCACAATGATGGGTAGTGTGTGGTATTTCTACAATGGTGTCTCATTCCACATGAAAAGTAACAAATAATTTTTCAGTGACTTATAGGAGAAGGATATCCAGATGCACATCGAGATGGGAGATGATGGAAGGTATAGTGCGACCGACATGGTATCGTTACTTTTCAGAGGGAGTCTGGCTCCCCTCTTAGGATCAAGGATGTGATGTATGTACCAGGTTTGAAGAAGAATCTAGTTTCTATCGCAGTGTTCGAACACCGTGGCTACGATGTGATATTCAACAAAATAAAGGGTTTCTTGAGACACATTTCTACGGGACAAGTGAAGTAGATCAAGGTTTGAGTGAAGAACCTCTACAAATTAGATATAGAAAACTGTGCAACATTAAGCACAAAAGCAGAGAAGGTGCAGAGCCGAGATGTCAGCAACTATGGAATAGAATACTTGGCCATTTGCATCATGGCACTTTGAAGATCACGCAACATATTTCTATTGGCCTTCCTAATGGAGCACTAGAGAAACGAGATACATGTAGAGGGTGTACATTGGGGAAGTACACAAAATCCACCTTCAATGATTGGGACAACAGGGTGCATGCAATCCTTGAAAGGGTCCACTCTAATGTATGTGGACCTTTCTCATCAGCCTCCATTGCTAAGCACATGTATTATGTTTTATTTGTGGATTATTTCTCACAGAAGTGTTGGATCTACTTCATGTAGAAGAAAGATAAGACATTCTCCAAATTTGTTAAATTTAAAGTACTAGTTGAGAAAGATACTGGCAGGAAAGTGAAGGTTCTCAAGAGTGATAACAATGGCGAGTACGTGTTGAATGAATTTGAAATTTTATGTGCAAAGGAAGGTATTCAATGAGAGTTTACAACATCTCATAACCCACAACAAAATGGGGTGGCTGAGAGGAAGAACAAAAGTATTATGGGAGAAACACGGGCGATGTTGCATGACCAAAGCCTACCTCTACACTTGTAGTTTGAAGCATGCAACACAATGGTCTACTTAGAGAACATGAGTCCTCATAGGATTCTTGGCATGAGTACACTAGAGGAATATTTTTCAAGGAAGAAACAAGATGTATCACACTTCAGGATCTTTGGATCATCAGTTTACTATCATGTTTCCAAGGAAGCGAGGAAAAATCTAGAGTTGACAACAGATTTGGGCATCTTTATGGGGTACACTAATACACCTCACAACTATCAGGTGTACTTTCCATATCTCAATGTGGCAGTAGTCAGACGGGATGTGAAGTTTGATGAGGAGAAGGCAACGAGTTGTTCTCTTGAGAGGGAGCTAGTTGTAGTCTCATCAAGATATTTTGGCTCCAAAGGAAGAACCTCAGGAACTTATGGAGCAACCATGAGTAGAGGAGGAGAGAGTGGATACACCCACTCAAGCAGAGACATCAAGAGAAGGAAACAGACCATGGAAGTTGACAAATTATTGCAGGATGCTAGAGAGAATGTGGGAGCACCCACATCATAGCCCAGGTAGAGGAGGTCACCATATCAGTACAATGGGTACATGGATATGATGAGTGAGCTAGTTGAGACAAAACCATCCTCATTTGAGGAAGCGGTGCAACAACCAGTAGGGGTTGATGTTATGGTATAGGCATATTATTCCATTGTCAGAAACAATGCTTGGGAAGTGGTCCCAAGACCAACAGACAAATCAGTGGCTAGTTTGAGATGGATTTTCAAGGTAAATCATGTAGCAAATGGGAGCATAGAGAAACACAAGGCCATATTTGTGGCCAATGGGTTCTCTCAGGTGGAGGGAATTGACTACGAGGAGACCTTTGCTTCAGTATCAAGGTACTTGTCCATCAGGTCAATTCTAGCACTGTCAGCGCAGATGGGGTGGAAGATCCACCAGATGGATGTGAAGACAACATTCCTCAATGGAGTTATTGAGGAGGAGGTGTATATTAAGAAACCAGAGGGGTTTGAGATCTTTGATAGAGAGACACGTGTGTAGACTCAAGCGAGCGTTGTATGTGTTGAAGAATCTAGGGAAATTAGGTTTAGTGTTATTCTTCTTGACTTGACAATATTTTGTGGAGTCTTTTTAATTTTTCTTGTTAGCTTAATCTTCTTCTTCTTCTTATTAATGCATGTTTGTGTACTTCATCAAACTGCTACCAAAAAATTAAAAATAAGAACACAAATGTTGGCTTTCTTCCTAATCCAAATGGGTCCTTAAACCATCTAAGTCTTATAAATATCAAAACTATCGCATAAATAAAACCTTTAAAAAAAGCTGGATAATACTATTGAGAGTGAAAAACATGAAGAAATAGTGGAAAAACAGAGTATCAGAGGTTTAAAACAACTTTGTATGAGAGTCGTCAGATCTGGCCGATCAATGGTCCAGATTTGATTGACATATCGCAATCGGCGGAGGCTATTGGAGGCTACCACATAGATATTGTGACAGCGATCAATGCGGTCAACAAGGATCGTTGATCAAGCGCAAAGATCGATGGCCCAAGTTGAATTGCGATATTGCAATCGGCGATTACAAAGGAGTGATTACAAACGGCCCGGGATATGTGCGATATGTGATTGTGATCAATTGCATCACAACATCGCATCAGAGCTATGCAAAGGTTCGGGTCCAATATATAAATGATTTGCGATAGCTAGACCTGATGGAAATATAGATGGTATTATATATATATTTTGAGATCCGGAAAACAAGGTTTTCGTTTGTATTTTGCATTTTCGTTAAATAAACAAAATATAAAGGAAAAAGCGTCGATGCGATGAAACCGGACCCGAAAGGGTTTGTGAATGCAAATATATGATATTTCAAGTCCATCTAAAGTCATTTTTGCGGGATTTTCAATGTTTTAATATATTTTTAAATACAAAGGGAAATCATGATACAAGCAGGATTTCAAGAGGACTGAAGGCGGTAAGAGGTTTTGGCTGGGCTCTTCCCGAGCCCATACATTGGTTTCCATGTGTCCAAACCCTAGAGAGAGAAAACCACTCTTTTTGGGTGATTAACTCCCTTACACATGGGCCGCTTGAAATGAATCTCAACCGTTGGATCCAGATCTCTTAGATCAACAGTGGAGATGAGATAAGCACTATAAGAGCGGACCCAATAGGAGTTATAAGGGGAATTTATATTATTTAAAATCTGATAAACGACAGATTGGCAGATTTCCTGTGTTTTTAGTGTATTTCTCTATGAACACAAAGATTGATGTTTCTGGGGATTTCAAAGGCCTGACGACCCATTCCGTGATAGAACAGGTGGCCACCATCCCTGAAAGCATTTAGCAATGATTACTAACGCTCAGAGGGGGTTTGAGCAGACAAAGGCCGAAAAACCAGAAAGCCCGAGAAGGAGAAATGAATAGACAACACCGATTGGCTTTAAAGCCACAGAAGACAGAAGACCGAGACAAGCAATGCTGAGACAGAGAGCAAACAAAGACAAAGATTCAATGAGGAGAGTTTGTGTATTCAGAAAGACTTGGGGAATCCAAGTAAAGCCTTGTTGTTTTGTATCTATTATGTGAGACTCAAATTGAGCTCACTTTTATAAAAACTCTGCTTCTGAAGACATAATAGAGAGGTCACCACTGAAGGTTGGACTAGGAGATGTGGCCCAGGAATTTCGGGTGAACTCCATATTAAACTTGCTGTGTTTATGTGTGTTTGTCTATTATTTTCTCTAACTGCTTCATTGTTTATGTATTTCGCAATCTTATCGATCCATTGCACAAAGTAACATAGGAAAATCCATGCACATGATTATGTAATACCTTAATAATTGTCTAAGATCTCATTATCAGATCAAGTGGTACTAGAGCTTTAGGTTTGCTAAGGTTAGACAAGCTTGTGCTGGATTGCTGAATGCTAACTAGGTCTAAGCTCAAATTAGGAGAAGGAGAACTGGTTGAGGCCAACCTAGAAATTGGAAGAGTCTATCCTCGAAAGGGAATGGTAGAAGAAATTCCCTTAGAATTAGACTCTCAGTTCATGGATAGTTTCTTGACCATGAGAGCCATGGTAGAAGAGATGTATCAAGAATTTAAGAAAGGTTGAGCTGAAGATACTTCAACCTCCAAAAAATACAAAGGAACATAGGAACCTCTTCTAGATGGCCATTTAGAAGGCAAAGGGAAAGGGAAAGAGCCTCCTCTATCGACACCACCTTCTAGCCCTTTGATTAAATTAGATGTAAAATTTTATTTGCCAATATATGATGGATAATTAAATGCCAAAAAGCTAGATAACTGGATTAGACAAATTGATATATATTGCAGGGTGTAGAACATCGATTCAGAAAGGAGAAAGATTCAACTAGCCAACCTTCGCCTTGGAGGAACTGCCCTAGTGTGGTGGGAAGGCAGGACACAAGCTGATTTGAAGAAGCATGGTAAAATTCTTTCTATCTGGAGAGAAATTGTTTTTGCCATTAAAAAACAATTCTATCCACTAGCTTATATGTAGCAAGCAACGATGAGTTGCCAAACTCTTCGCCAATTAAAGGGGAAAAGTGTACAAAGCTATACCTAAGAATTTAGAAAAAGAGCTTTAATTCTAGGCATTTCTCTAGACTCACCTGAAACTTTGTTGAAGTATATAGGTGGTCTACCTAGCTATTTGAGGCACACCATTCTCATGTTTAACCCTACTAGCATAGATAAGGTATTAGTTCAGGTTACACATCTAGAAGCTAGAGGTAAGAATGTGAATCCAAAGATTGGGGGATCATCAAAACCCACTGCAAGCAAGAACAAGGAAAAGAGGAAGCAAAAATAGAAATAGAGGAAGGCAAACACTGTACAAAAAGACAAACCTTCATGCACTCACTGTAAGAAGGTTGGACATGATGATGAACACTGCTGGTCTTTTCATCCGGAGCTGAAACCCAAGAATTTCGATGGTAAGAAGAAGAATACTGCTGCTACTATTCAGAAATATTTGGGGTCAGACTTAGGTGATGAAACAACAGTCAAAACCACAGGTATAAAAGGTAAAAATTCTAAAGCATCTATTAGTAATTCTGCACAATCTATTGATAATGAAGAAAATGAGAGGAAAAGACATGAGCTTTTTCATATTAGAGTTATTTCCAAGCATCAAAAGGTTGATACTTTATTTGATAGTGGATCACAAGTAAACTTGATTTCTAAAGCAATTGTAAAGAAGTTGGGACTACTAACCACACCTCACAAGAAGCCATATCCATTAAGTTGGGTATGTGATAAAGCAAAGCTACAAGTGACTAGACAATGCAAACTTAGATTTGCTTTTGGGTCAACATTTGTAGATGAGGTTGAGTTAGATATAGTTCCCTTGGATATATGTGGTATTGTTTTAGGAAGTCCTTACTTGTATGATAGAAAAGCCATTTTCTATAGAACTGAAAATAAGTGTCGATTCACAAAAGATGGAATAGAATATATTGTAAGAGCTCATCAACTCAAAAATAACTACACTCTCATAAACTCAGTGCAGATGAAAAGAATTGTAAAATCATGCAAGCAATTTTTACTAATGGTTGTAAAGGAAAAGAACCCTGATAAAACCAATGTATTTGAAGGCTGTGATGCTAAACATAAAGCTGATTTAGAAAATGTTGTTTCAAAATATGATATGCTATTTCAAGAACCTAAAGGTCTGCCACCCAAAAGGGAAATATTACATGATATTCATTTGCAGCAAAATGCTCCATTACCTAACATCGGAATGTACAAGTTATCTGCTTTAGAGAATGCAGAGATCAAGAAGTAGGTACATGAGCTGCTCGATAAAGGGTTCATAAGGCCAAGAACATCACCATGTGGATCTCCAATCATACTAGTGAGAAATAAAGATGGTTCATGGAGGATGTGCATTGATTACAGAGCACTAAATAAAATAACGACCATGAATCATTATCCTCTTCCTCGCATTGATGATCTATTAGATCAGCTGAAAGAAGCTGTTTACATTTCCAAGTTGGAGTTGGGTAGTGGCTACCATCAGGTTAGAGTTGCAGAACAAGATGCATGGAAGACTGCTTTCAAAACAAAGCAAGGGTTGTATGAATGGCTAGTTATGCCTTTTGGCTTAACTAATGTTCCTACCACTTTTATGAGAGTTATGAATGATGTACTCCGACCTTTTATTGATGATTTTGTAATTGTATATTTGGATGTCATTCTTGTTTTCAGTAAAACATGGGAAGAACATTTGAAGCATGTAAAGCAGACTAGATGTTTTGAAAAAAGAAAATCTCTATGTGAAGTTATCAAAATGTGAATTTGGCAAAACATCTTTAAATTATTTGGGTCATATTGTAGGGGGTGGTGAATTGAAGATAGATCCCTCTAAGGTTGAAGTCATTGTGAACTGGCCTAAACCCAAATCTGCCACAAAAGTTAGGAGCTTCTTAGGAGCAACACAATATTGGAGAAAGTTTATTACTAACTTTTCCTTGATTGCATCTCCCTTACATGCATTAACATGATTGAACAAGGCGTTTTAGTGGGGAAAAAAACAGTAGAAAGCTTTCGAAACCTTAAAAGAAAAAATTAGTAGAACACCAGTACTAGCATTGCAATATCTTCAAAGACCATTCGAGATTGAAACAGATGCTAGTGACTATGCCATGGGAGTAGTGTTGATGCATCATGGTAAAACCATATGTTATCACTCTGAGACATTTAATTCTGTAGTAGTTAATTATCCCACATATGATAAAGAATTGTATACATTAGTGTAGAGTGTGAAAAAGTGGAAACATTACCTATTGGGAAAAGAAACAATTATACATATTGATCATCAACCACTTCAATATTTACACTCACAAACTAAGTTGCAGCAATAAAGACACTATAGGTGGATGGGTTTTCTACAACAGTTTCATGTTGTCATCAGGTATAAGAAGGGCATACACAATAAGGTTGCAGATATGTTATCCAGACCAATTATAAATGCATCTACTATACTTAAGCATAATTCAATATTGCCTAAAAGATACATTGAACAATATGCTCAAGATGTAGATTTTAAAGATGTATATGCAACTTTAAGTCCTGGAAAACAAGTAGAAGAATTGGATTATCATGTTAAGGACCAACTCTTGTATCATTTGGAAAGTTATGCATTCCTCAAACTGAAAGATTTAACATAATCTGAGAAGCACATACTTCTCTAATATTAGGTCATTTTGGTGTAAGTAAAACAGTTGCACAGCTGCAAAGGTTCTATTATTGGCCAAGAATGCATGAAACAATTTCTAGATATATTAGAGGGTGTACCATGTGTTCTAAAAGAAAGCCCAGCAATAGAAAACTAGGCTTGTACACTCCACTTCCAAATCACTCTCATCCTCGAGAAAGTGTTTCCATGGACTTTGTTGGGGGATTGCCAAAATCTAGAAAAGGTCATGACTATTTATATGTTATTGTGGACCGATTTAGCAAAATGTGTATTTTAATACCTTGTAATAGGCAGATTACATCTAAACAAACAACAAAGTTGTTCTTTCAACATGTATGGGTTCATTTTGTATTACCCACTTCCATTGTATCTGATCGAGATTCCCGATTTGTTGGGAAGTTTTGGTCAAGTCTGTGGGAATTGATGGACAATAGACTAAAGAAGAGCACCACCTTTCATCTACAAACAGATGACCAAATAGAGGTGGTCAACAGGACAGGAATCCAGTTGCTCAGGGGCTATTGCAACAAGCATCCTAAGCTTTGGGATGAACATTTATGTTATGTTCAACCTTCTTACAACTGTGCTAAACATTCTTCTACACAAAGATCTCCTCTTGAGACTTGTTTTGGTTTTATACCAAGGTCTCCCTTGGATTTTGTCTTTAATAAAGACATAACAGTTGATGGACATAGTGATGTGGACAAAGCAACCAAGTTCATTGAACAAATCCAAAAAATTCACCAGGCAGTGCAGGAATAGCTAGAAAGAAGCCAGACCAAGTACAAGGCAAGGCATGATAAGCATCGAATTGAGCATAGCTTCCAAGTTGGTGATCAAGTCTAGCTGTACATCAGCAAAGACCGAATGTAAGGTGAAGGTAAGAAGTTGAAGCCAATAAGGTATGGGCCTTTCAAGATACTTGAGAAAATTGGTGAGAACACTTTTTACCTTGATTTGCTATCTTACATGCACATCTATTCATTAGTTAATGCAGAGAACTTGAGATTATATGAACCTTCATTGATTGAAGATCCCGAAGAGCAAAGTCAGTTGCTTTCTATTGATGATATGTTGCCTAAATATCTCAATGAGTTGTAGGAAGATACAGTTCTAGATAGGAAGGTGAGAACTATGTGTAGAGGGGATGTTGAGTACCTAAGAATCGGACTCGAGGGTTCAAAACCAAGCAGTGCAAGATGGATAGAGATTGGGCAAGTGAGGAAGCTGTATCCTCACTTGATTCATGATTAAAAACCAACTTTTGGTGGTCCAAAAGCTTTTCCAGTGGGAAGGCGTGATCTAAATGGATCCTTAAACCCTCTAAGTCTTCTAAATATCAAAATTATCACATAAATAAAACCTTTAAAAAAGGCGGATAACACTATCGGGAGTGAAAAACATGAAGAAATAGTGGAAAAATAGAGTATCAGAGGTTTAAAACAACTTTGCATGAGAGCCATCAGATTTGGCTGATCAACGGTCCAGATCCGATCGGCATATCGCAATCGGCAGAGGCTATCAAAGGCTACCACATAGATATTGCGATAGCGGTCAGCGCGGTCAACAAGGACCGTCGATCAAGCACGCAAATCAATGGCCCAAGATGAATCACAATTGGCAATTACAGAGGAGCGATTACAAACGACTCGGGGTATGTGCGATATGCGATTGCGATCAATCACATCACAACATTGCATCGGAGTTATGCAAAGGATCGAGGCTAATATATAAATGATTTGTGATAGCCAGACCTGATGGAAATATAGATGGTATTATATATGTTTTGAGATCCAAAAAACATGGTTTTCCTTTGTATTTTATGTTTTCATTAAATAAATGAAATACAAAGGAAAAAGCACCGATGTGATGAAACCAGAATTGAAAGGGTTTGTGAATGAAAATATATAATATTTCAAGTCCATCTAAAGCCTTTTTTGCAGTATTTTCAATGTTTTAATATATTTTTAAATACAAAGGGAAACCACGATACAAGCGGGATTTCGGGAGGAACAAAGGTGGTAAGAGGTTTTGGCTGGGCTCTGTTCGAGTCTATACATTGGTTGCCACGTGTCCAGGCCCTGGAGAGAGAAAACCACTTTTTTCGAATGGCTAACTCCCGTACGCATGGGCCACCCAAAATGGATCTCAGCTGTTGGATCCAGATCTCTTAGATCAATGGTGGAGATGGGATAAGCACTATAAGGGTAGGCTTGATAGGAGTTACAAGGGGAATTTATATTATTTCAAATTCGATAAATGGCAGATTGGCACACTTCTTGTGGTTTTAGTGTATTTCTCTGTGAACACAGAGAATGCTGTTTTTGGAGATTTGAAAGGCCCGACGACCCATTCCGTTACATAATAGCTGACCACCATCCCTGAAAGTGTTTAGCAATGATTGCTAATGCTCAAAGGGGGATCTAAGAAGACAGATGCTGGGAAGCCAAAAAGATCGAGAAGGAGAAATGAACAAACAGTGCCGATTGGCTTTAAAGCCACAAAAGACAAAAGACAGAGACAAGCAGTGCTGAGACAGAGAGAAAATAGAGACATAGATTCAGTGAGGAGAGTTTATGTATTCAAAAAGACTTGGGGAATCCAAGTAAAGCCTTTTTGTTTTGTATTTGTTGTGTGAGATTTAAATTGAGCTCACTTTTGTAAAAACTCTGCTTCTGAAGACATAATAGAGAGGTCACCATTGAAGGCTGGACTAGGAGATGTAGCCCAAGAGTTTCTGGTGAACTCCATATTAAACTTGCTGTGTTTATGTGTGTTTGCCTATTATGTTCTTTAACTACTTCATTGTCTATGTATTTTGAAATTTTATCAATCCATTGCACAAAGTAACATAAGCAGATCCATGCACATGAGTCTGTAATACCTTAATAATTGTCTATGATCTCATTATCAAATAACTTCCAGGGCCAAAACCTCTCTTCTCTTGAGAGGAAAACCCTTTAGTAAGTTCCTATTATTGAAGATTTTTATTGATCAATGCCAAACCTTAGACCCTTGAATAGAATGTCCTCCAAGCATAAGTCAACTCCTTCCTCCTTTTTGCGCTTCATTCTCTGACACTTAGTCTTCCTTCTTCCATCACTTCTTTTCCCAGCACTTTTTCCTCCTTCCAACTATTGTTAGATCTTGTTGCACTTGCTCTAAAAGAGACACCTTTTATGTGACCCTTTCCTTATGGTGACCCCTTCCTTCTCTTCACCAACCAACAAACTTGTATGAATATAATGGGAGGGCTGTTATGACAGCAGGGATAGCCTCCTTATCCTCACGCATGTGATTGTAATAGGCTTTATAACAACCCCATTACCTTCTCTTTTCTTCCTTGCTACTTCACTTGAGTGGGAGACCCTTTAGGCCTATTTCTCTAGCCCAATTGATGAGATATGTTTGGCTGTGAGTCTCTTCTGTTATGACCACATAAATCCTTCTTCTTCCTCATACATGGGACTATATTTTCTCTAGAAACCAACCTCCAACCTTCACTTATGCTTCCCTTTACTTCGTTGTACTAGAGGCTCCTAGACTTTGTCCTTTTTAGTTCTTTTATTCTCTCCTCAACTTCACTAATTTCAGAGCTATATGAGTTCATTATACTGGAGAAGACAACCTCTATATATGGAGCAATGTCCCTCCTTTTAGGCCGACTTGAGGACTATTTGTGGGGCGACTTTTTGTCTTACTTCGGATGGCTTATTTGGTGGTGTCACATGCTTGGAGGAGATTCTTTTATGGTGCCTTTGCTTTGGAGGAGACTGGAATTTTCTTGGGGGAGTGTTCTTTGACTTCTATAAAAAGATATACATGATGCAACATGCCTTTAAGGTCTTCAACATTTTCTTTTGACTATTTGACTCACCTATAGCACTTTAACTTGTGCTAGACCTATTTCAATGAGCAAGAAACTCATTATAAAAATAATATTTCTTTTCTTGAATAAATACAAATATCATAAGTACATTTATGAAGACCAAACCTAGTTATATTTCATTCAATAATATGGAATCAAGCAAGCACCCCTTGCTTAGTATACCTGGATCGATAGCTATCTCACTGGTTTGGAGTTCACCAAAAGTGAAGCAGATGAAAACCTTTATCACATTGTGGTAGAAGGTAAATTATTGATTATTGTTTTATATGTTAATGACTTGATCCTTACTTTTGATGAGAAGCTGATCAGGTCTTGCAAGGAGGACCTTGCAAGAGAGTTCGAGATAAAGGACATGGGAATCATGCATTATTTCCTCAGTTTGGAAGTATGGCAAGGAGATGGGGAACTGTTTGTTTCTTAGGACAAGTATGCCAATGAGATACTGAATAAGTTCTACCGTGGAGAGCAGAAAACCCATGGACACTCCTCTAGCAGGTAACTGGAGGAAAGAGGAAGCCAGTTCAAGTGAGGAAGTGGAGGATACAATTTACAAGTAGCTTGTGGGTTCACTAATGTATTTGGAGTACACACATTTGGACATGTGTTATGCAGTTAACCAGCTTAGTCAAGCTATGGTGAAGCAAACCAAACTGTATTGGAAGGCAACACAACATGTGTTGAGATACGTCAGAGGCACTACTCAATTTGGTCTGTGAAGCTGCAAGGCTTCATATATGCAGATTGGGTGGGGAGTACATCAGATATGAAGAGAACTTCAAGAGGTATTTTGTTAGGTTTCTATAATACTGGTGATTACCCCATTAATATTGTAGTTGTGTCCCTTATTAATATTGTTGTGCCCCTATTGTCCCCATATTTTTATTACTGTTCCCCATAGAATCTCTCTATTGTTATTTTTGTGGCTTTATATTATTATTGTTAGGTCGACTGGGTTATATTGTGACTCCTCAGACTCCTATATATAGAAAGGAGGTTTTTTCATTTGAATCATCCAAGAATTTTTCATTTGTGTAATGTAAAGGAGGTTTCCCCCTCGAAGAGGTTGAATTCTAAGGCGTTGATCTCTCTTTTCTATCTTTTTGTGAGATGGTTTCATAACATTTGGTATTAGAGTTTTGGATTCTAGGGTTTCGCTGCTCCAAATAGGTCATCGTGGCATTTTCGCTATAAATTTTTTTCTGCGATGTTTCAGAAGCACAAAAAAAAACAATTTGAGATGAAATCACACTAAACCTCGGGTCTGAATTTCAGAGCTTTTTCCACTATATTTGCGGAGATATGATCTAAGGAAGTTAGTCTTTTTGCAGACTCCTGAATTACATTCCAAACAGGTGACCTGGGGAAAATCATCATAACTTTCTCTCTGAGCATCAGATTGAAATTTCGTAAGAAGCTACAGAAGAGGACGGACTGTAGTTTCTTGTGTATATTTTTTAGATCCAAAGGTTGAAACAGGGACACGTGGCACGTCGTACAAGTTCGCTCTTCTAAACTAGTCTATAATCAGGTCACTGCGGGAGATTTGGCATAAATATTCCTTGGAGAATCCAATTGGGATCAGAATAGTGGCATTGGAAAGAGGACATAGAGGGTTACTATAGGTCACAATTTCAGGATTGGATGATCCGAAATTATAGAGATACATCAGAGGCAATATCGAGTTCCTACAAAGTGAAACAAGGTGTGTAGTTTTTTTAAAAAATTTTCTTAAGCTTAGTTTGAAAAATTATTTTGAAGGAATTCAAAGGGCATAATAGAGAACTATTATTGGTAACTAATGCCCCAAGGAAGGAAAATGAAAACACCTAGTAAGCAACCTGAAAGCTCTAGCATGACTCATGAAGAAGAGGAAGAAATGCTACATGATATATCAAAATTACAAGACCAAGTGCAACAAATTTCACTCTCATAAAAGCTAACAGAAGCTAAGATAAATGGCGTGGAATCTAAGATAAAGGGCGTGGAGGCTAAGATTGACGATTTGAAGATAGATTTGAAAACATATTTGACAAATTTTCTACAAGAAATACTTACTAATGGTGAAAGGGTAGTAAAGAAAACTCATGATGAGAACAAAAGAAATGTTAATCATGATTTCATAGACTCTAATGTTGGACCAAAAATTGATATGAGGAAGTTTGATAGCAAGGATCCCGCAACATGAATATTACAGATGGAGCAATTTTTCGATCTCAATAATGTGCAAAACACACAAAAGATACGTATTGAAACTTTATATTTGGAACCAAATAAGTTTGTATGGTATTAATGGCTTTTCTCTCGTAAACAAATTATCACTTGGGCAATTTTTACGGAAGAATTGACAACACATTATGAGGATACAAAAAGAAACAATTTTTTAAGCCAATTGATAAGTCTCAAACAAAAGGGTTCAATAATGGAGCACATTGAGGAGTTCCAAAAGTTGAACATAAGGGTAAAAGATATTCCAAAGGAGCATAGGATTGATGTGTTCATAGGGTCTTTAAAGGATAATATCCAAGATGACGTTCGCCTTTGGGAACCTGATTCATTAGAGAAGGCATTTAGGTTAGCAAGAAAAATGGAAAGCAAAATTATGGCAACCAAGAACCATACCACTCACAACTATAGAGATGGAAGTGTTGTCCCTAGTCTTCCACAACCTATAAGGTTAACACCACAACAATTGGAAGAAAAAAGAGCAAAAGGGATTTGTTATAGTTGTGATAGTAAATACACTAAAGGTCATAAGTGTGCTGAGAAGAAATTATTCTACATAGATTGTGAAGAGGAAGAAGAAAGGGAGCAAGAAAGGTCAAAAGAAGAGGATATAGTCCAGGAAAAAAGCCTAGATAAAGAAGAAATGAATCCGAACATATCTTGTAATGCATTGGTTGGAATTACCACTACTAAAACCATCAAGATAGAAGGAAAAATCAAGAAGAAAAAGGTAATAATGTTGATTGATTCAGGAAGTACCCACAATTTTATTCATTGTAAGGTAGCAAAAGAATTGAATTGCTTCCTATATCCAGTATCATAGTGTCAAGTGATGGTTGCCAATGGAGGAATGATAAATTTCTCTAGAAAGTGCCATAATATCAAGCTATCCATGGGAGAATATGTATTGACTAGCCCAATGCTTTCTATTCCAATGGGAGGTGCTGATGTTGTAATAGGAGTCCAATGGGTACAATAGCTTTTAATTTTCAAGAAATTTTCATGAAATTTTTTGTGGAAGGAAAATAAGTTGAATTAAGGGGTATTACAAGGAAATTTGGAAAGATAATCAGCTCTAATAGTATGACAAAAGCTTCTAAAAGAAGAACAAAGAGGTGTAATTGCACAATTATGTTCACTACATGTTTCCACATTAGAATCATCTATTTCTCCAGATCTTCAAAAAGTCTTGGACAATCATTCCAAGGTATTTGAGACTCCCAAAGGTCTCCCACCTATTCATGATGATGATCATGCTATTCATCTGATTCCAAGAAGTGTTCCTCCAAAAATCAAGCTGTACAGATATCCCTATGCCCAAAAGAGTGAAATTTAATGTAGGGTTGCAGAAATTCTAGAGGTTGGTATAATTCAACCTAGTCAAAGTTCTTTCTCTGCTATAGTAGTATGAGTGCACAAGAAGGATGGATCATGGCACATGTGTCCAGATTATAGGGAGCTCAACAAGCTCACTATTAAAGATAAGTTTCCCATTCCTGTCATTGATGAATTACTGGATGAATTGCATGGATCAATTTACTTCACTAAGTTGGATCTTTGTTCAGGATATCATCAAATCAGAATGAAGACTGAAGACATTCCGTAAACAACATTTAGAACTCATGAGGGTCATTATGAATTTTTGGTCATGCCTTTTGGCCTTACCAATGCACCTTGTACATTTCAAGGTTTGATGAATTCCATTTTCAAACCCTTCTTTGCAAAATTTGTGCTAGTATTTTTTGATTATATACTAATCTACAGCAAGTCTTGGAAGGATCATGTTGAACATGTTGACAGGGTGCTACAACTATTGGAGGAGAAACAATTATATGCAAAAAGATGCAAACGTTTCTTTGGAGTACAAGAGGTGGAATATCTGGATCATATTGTATCTCATGAAGGAGTTAAGGTAGACCGTAGCAAAATTAAAGCCATTAAGGAATGGAAAATCCCCACATCCATAAAGCATCTGCGAGGATTTCTCAGGTTGACAAGG
>APFE030755086.1:23522-43845 GCA_000404065.3 Pinus taeda
ATTAAGACCCCAGGTCTATTACAACCTTTATCCATTCCAAGCCAACGTTGGGAGGAGGTTTCAATGGATTTTATCACATGTTTACCCAAGTATGAGGGAAAGAGTGTCATCATGGTGGTAGTTGATGGACTTACCAAGTATGCACACTTTTGTGCATTATCACATCCATTTAAAGCCAGTACAATTTCTACTGCATTTATGGAAACAATTCAAAAGCTACATGGAAACCAAAGATTATTGTAAGTGACAGAGATCCCATTTTCACTAGAAATTTTTGGATAGAATTATTTTCTTGTCTTGGTACTCAATTAGCTCATAGCTCATCTTATCATCCTCAATCTGATGGGAAAACTGAGATAGTAAACAAATGTTTGGAAGGATATCTTCGTTGCTTTGTATCTGATAAACAGACACAATGGGTCAAATGGTTGCCTCTGGTTGAATGGTGGTATAACACTTCCTTCCATACAACAACAAAAATGACCCCATTTATGGCACCTTATGGGTATCAGCCACCATCCATCACATCATATTTAAGAGAAAATTCTAAGGTTCAAGCAGTGGAACATCACATCGAACATCAACAACAAGTCCTCCAACTTTTAAAGGATAACCTCTTGTTGGCACAAAATAGAATGAAACAACAAGCATATCAACATCGCAACAAAAGAAGTTTTGATGTAGGTGATTGTGTATTCCTACGGCTACAACCATATAAAAGAATGTCCCTCAAGAAAGCTAAGAAGGATAATAAATTATCACCAAAGTATTATGGTCTGTACAAGGTGTTGCAAAAGATTGGTACTTTGGCATACAAATTGGAGCTTCCTGCAGCTTCTCGAGTGCACCCAGTTTTCCATGTTTTGTGTTTAAATAAGGTTATAGGTGACAAGCTCCCAGTTCAAACAATATTGCCAGAACTTGACGAGGAAGGAAAAATTATATTGGAACCAGAAGAAGTCATAGAAACAAGAACTTGACAACTACGAAATCGATCAATTTCGGAGTATCTCATCAAGTGGAAGAACTTATCCACTGAAGATTCCACATGGGAGGATCAAAATTTTATACAGAAGCATCCAAAACTACTCAAGCATTGAGGACAACACTTTTTTGAAGGAGAGGGGCATGTTAGGTCCCTATAATACTAGTGATTACCCCATTAATATTGTAGTTGTATCCCTTATTAATATTGTTGTGCCCTTATTGTTCCCATATTTTTATTACTGTGCCCCATAGAAGCCCTCTATTGTTATTTTTATGGCTTTATATTATTATTGTTAGGTCGGCTGGGTTATATTGTGACTCCTTATACTCCTATATATAGAAAGGAGGTTTTTTCATTTGAATCATCAAAGAATTGTTGATTTTTGTAATGTAAAGGAGGTTGTCGCCTCGAAGAGGCTGAATTCTAAGGCGTTCAACTATCTTTTCTATATTTTTGTGGGCTGGTTCCATAACATAAACATAGAAACCAAATCATAACTCAAGTACTTTTCCATTAGCATTTAATCTTTGTCCTGAAACTATGAAGAATTAAACATCCAATCAATGCAGTTACAAGTAGTTCATGATGCCAATTTAATTTCAAGAACCTAAGATTAATTGCACCAAACAAAATACAAGAAGAAAAAAGAAATAAAAGGGGAAACATCCCTTACCACCCCTTCAAAAGAAATTGAAAAGCATTTGAAATTTTTTCAAATTAAGATAAAATAAAACTCTTAGTTGCTACTTATAATTTATAGCAGTCTAGAATGCTGAGTCTATGTAACTTTATAAAAAATATACAACACAAGAATAATAAGTGCACATAAGAGAATAGATAGAAATCAAAATCATAACTCAAGCACTCCACCTTCAACATTTAATCTTGTCTTGACTCCCGAAACTATGACGATCCAAACATCTAATCAATGCAGTTGCAACTAGTTCAGAGAGTTATTACATCAATAGATGTCCACAGGTAATTCCATAAGTCATAATATCAATACATGTAATTCAAAATGGTTTCAATCTAGATAAAATGATTAAAACTCAGTATTATGTGTTTCTCACCATCATTTTAGGGTCTCTATCGGAATGGTATCCAGCACTGCCACTCGCTGCTCTAGACCAATATATTCTACGATGTGTTTTACAAATTCAGTTGGATCAATTGTATTATCGAACATTGATGGATATACCAGGCCTATCTTCATACCAATTAGGATACAAAGAATACGTTTCCATATGAAATGGAAACTTTAGTTTATGTCACCTATCATGAAGAACAACATTTATCTTTCCATTAAGTTCTCCACTCAAATGTTTAGACTCTTCCACCGCATTTCTATTTTCTCTATCATATTATCTGTTGTTTCATAAAACTCTCCTAAAGTAGATGAATCAGTATCTATATATATAGAGGCCTACACTATGGCTGTGTTACATATGGAAGACATCAATATTCTAGGTACTCCCACCATTTCCTGTAAGCCACATGACCATGCTCACTACCTGAGTTAGGACCACAAGCTTATGCACACTATGGTTCACAAAACTAGCTATTACGATTGATACCTTGATTTTTTCTAGATATCACCAAACTCATACAAACTAAAAATCCATGCACACCTCTACTTAATCCTATAGATAACAACAATTTATTGAAACTAGTTCAAAACTTCTAGACATATTATAACACCTAATGAAAATTAATACCCAAAGCTATCAAGTTAGCAGTGTGGTTGGAAACAAAATGAACTACATGAGAGTAAGTAACCAAAAGTATCTAACGAGTATACGCTTTGGCTAATGTTCTAGATCCATAAACTCCTTTAGCAAATCCTCATGGTTCTCCACATCTACTACCAACGACTATCATTGAATATTTTCTTGACAAACATATTTTAATAAGAGACCTTACATAAAAAATGAAAAGTTAAAAGAAAAAAGCACATAGTTCATGATACCAATTCCATGTAAAGAACCTAGGATTAATTGCATCAAACAAAATACAACAAGAAACAAGAAATATAAAAAGGCTTGAATTACTTCCCACCCCTTCAAAAGAATTTGAAAAATTATTCAAATAAAAATAAAACTCCAATTTGCAACTTAAATTTACAGCAGCTGAAAATGTTGCATGTATGTAATTTTATACAACGTCTACAACACAAGAATAAAAAGTTCACATTAGAGATAAAAATAGAAACAAAATAATAACTCAAGTACTTTTCCATTAGAATTTAATCTTTGTCCCAAACCTATGAAGAATTAAACATCCAACCAATGCAATTACAAGTAGTTAATGATGCCAATTTAATGTCAAGAACCTAGGATTAATTGCACCAAACAAAATACAAGAAGCAACAATAAATAAAAGGGGAAATATCCCTTACCACCCCTTCAAAAGAAATTGAAATTTTTTCAAATTAAGATAAAATAAAATGCTTAGTTGATAGTTATAATTTATAGCAGTCTAGAATGCCGAGTCTATGTAACTTTATAAAAAATCTACAACACAGGAATAACAAGTGCACATAAGAGAATAAATAGAAACCAAAATCATAACTCAAGAACTCCACCTTAAGCTTTTAATCTTGTCTTGACTCCTGAAACTATGACGATCCAAACATCCAATCAATGTAGTTGCAACTAGTTCAGAGAGTCATTACATCAATAGATGTCCAAAGGTAATTCCATAAGTCATAATATCAATACATGTAATTCAAAATGGCTTCAATATGGATAAAATGCTTAAAACTTAGTATTATGTGTTTCTCACCATCGTTTTAGGGTCTCTACCAGAATGTGATCTGACACTGCCACCCGTTGCTCTAGACCAATCTATTCTACGATGTATTATACAAACTGAGCTTGATTAGTTGTACTTTCGAACATTGATGGCTCTTTCAAATTTGTGCCAACCCACCTGCAGTTCTATAGTACTACACACTGCCATGTGGACATACTGGGATAAACTCTTTTTGTTGTATAATTTCTTCTAGCAGAAGTGTACCTTCCAAAGCAGTCAGTCCATCAATACCAAAACTCAATCCTATCAAACAATAGGCAAAGACTCAGAGCTAAGACTTTCTAAATTGGACCCCTCCCTACCAAACTAAAATATGGAAAATTATATTTTGATAGCATTTTACAGCTATTCATAGTAGTACCTATGTGAAATGATTTTGGGATTGCAACAAAACATGGCATAAATTTTGAATGCACATTGTGATGCTCCCTCATGCTCCATAGAAGTGTAATGGTTTCCAAAATAGGTCTATCAATCTTCTCTAGCGCTTGTCTCTGAGACGATATGTTGTAAAAGTGAATGGTCCAGCTACGAGTAGCACAGAATCTGAAAATAGTTGGGTTTCAAATCAATTTGGAATTCTATGAAAATGTGCTCAACAGTGCACCATTCATTCTCATCAAACTTCATACAGCCTGAATGAGCAAGGATATGAAAAATATTAAGGTAGCAACATGCTGGTACTAATGAAAAAACCTTCACAAAAATGAAATAATTACTTAGTTTCAAAGAAATTGTCCCTCTTCTCTGGAGTTTGATTGGGAGCCCTGTCCTGTGATCACGTCTACAATAGGACTACCAAGTCTCATTTTATATGGTATATAAAATTCCTAACAGAGCCAACAGGGCCTTGATTCACTGGTGAGATTTACGGAGTGTTTAACTGTCTACTAGCATTCCATTCGAGAAGGTTATTTGGTGAAGGCGGAGTAAATAAAGGTATGTTTGGTTGTCTAATAGGTAGCATAAGTTTAACTTAGTACTAGAATTCAATTCGAGAAGGATATTTGGTGAAGGCTAAGTAAATAAAGGTATGTTTGGCTACCTAACAGGTAGCATAAGGGGTTAGATGTCGCACCTTACTGATCATATTCCTGGGTTCGGCAACAAGTCGGGCCTATAAACTACTCCATCAAAATAGAAATAATAGGGATCTTTCAAGCTATCCTCTTTAATCCTTATATAAGTGAAACTCCGACAAGGGATTGGTCTAGAGAGTTAGCTATTGTGATATATGCAGCGGTGCACAATGTTGTTGATCTTCAAATTACATGTTTCCAGAGCAACATTTAGAAAACCATTGAGCATAAATTATTGAAGTAATATTTAAAATAAATAAATGCTGCATATGAATGAATGGTAGAGAACCCTGGATAAGATACATATTCATGATATAAACAATGCTACAATTAAAATCATCAATAAATTCTTTAGTATATTTATTGCTTTAATGGTATATGGATATTTTACTTATTAATTAATATCAACAAAAAAAATCTTTTGTATATTTGATTGTTGTAATGGTATTTTACTTTATAAAAGCTCTTAAGAAAGGAACTAGGTAGAAACCTCTGGATCTCTCCATCTCTGGAAACTAGCATCAACAAACCTTCACATCATTTTCGAGGTTTTAAGGAAGGCACTGGGTAGAAACCTCTGGATTTCTCCATCTTTGTAGCAACCAACGTCAGATAGGCTTCGTTTCATTTTTGTTATCACAATTGAATTTTGGGGTGTATGTCTGAAACAGGGTTAGTTTAGTTAGTACGTCATTTTATCGCATTTGGAGTTTGAGCACATAGTTTACTATTATAGTTTGTGTAGTAATGTTGTTCTGTGGGAGTTTGGGTACATAGTTTACTATTATTGAAAATGGCAGAGCATATAAATATGGTGGGAAACATCAGTCACTCTGAGGGAAAGGACATCCAAAGGCATCAAGGAGTCTTATTCTCCCTTTAAGATACTATTTTCATATGGTTGGCCTACATAATAACCATTCTGCTTTTACTGATGGATGTTGTGTGCTTTATCACAATTCTGAAACTGTTAAAGATGTGTTGTGGAATTGTCCAGTTGCCAGTACATTCTAGGCTTGGATCACAGCTTAAAATAGTATGCTCCTTGTTGTTCATCATCATTGGAAGGGATTTTTGTTTGGAGACAAGTGCATGGTCCAACTGGCTGCTAGGAACATGTAGGATGTTGGCATTGATTATGTCACCGACTCAGAATTAGAAAAACCTTAGTTGGATTGATAAAACTCCGCAAGTGCTACAATATTCTATTAAAAAGTATACAGAGAAAAGTGTAGAAGGAATATGAGCACTATCATAGCTTAATCAACAAGCTTATTGAATTGACATAATCCAATAGTCCACAAGGCTATACCCACGCTATATCACCATGCTTTACGGTTGAGTAGGAATATGAGAACTATCATAGCTTAATCAATAAGCTTATTGAATTGACATAATCCAATAGTCCACAGGGCTATACCACCATGCTTTACAATTGAGTTACATTTTCATAATTCACAACACACTCTTGACCCTGGACTTATCTGCAAGCCTTGTTTGTCCCCTGATTCTACATCCTTCAAATTAGTGGACCTTTTCAACATAGAAAGGCAGACCCATGTTGCAATTATTGAACATTTTTGGAGGAGTATAGTGTCAAAAGATCTAAAATTAGGGAAAACAACTCGGGGCAACTGTAATATAAACTAAGCTTTATTGGAATTTCTCTAGTTCTTATGTTTATTTGCACTATTTTGTGTTATGCTTTGAAATTCTTTCATATTAACTCAATTTAGTTATACCAGCACACTTAACAATTGACTTATGGCACCATAATTCACACCCTGGATTATCTCTAATTCTTGTTTGTATGATTAAAACACATGAAGGTGTAATTCTAGTTCTCATGTTTACTCAACCATTATTGTCATCCCTCAGTGGGTGATATTACAAATTGATACTTATGGAAAGCCATTATTATCATCCCTCAGTTACTAACATTACAAATCAATACTTATGAAAAGATTGTAAGAAAGTATGTGAAACTGTAAAGCACAACCTCTATTTTCTAAGCAACAAAATCAAGATATTGTTACATCAAGAGACATAATCAATACATAATCAATGAATCAATACCTTGTATGGAACAAACTTGTTGTACAACCTCTATTTTCCTAGCACATTCTGTATTTGCTCAGCGACAAAATCAAGACATTGAATGTGGTTATTGCAAAAAAGAAACTGCATTCCAATTTGAAAGAGTGTCTTATCAAATGACATGGTTTTATGCAAAGCTACAGAGCCTAATGGGTTACTAAAAAATCATATGTAAGATGGGATCATTATAGTTAAATTGAACGAATTTTCTCTCCTTTCAGAAACATTGCAACAACTCCAAATTAATCAATTAATCAATCTACCAAAGGACACGACATGGGTTTCAAAGGTGACAACCATTGATGGTTCTTCTCGCCCTCAAACACCAAAAATAGTTGATTGGGATCAAAATCACACCTTCATTATTTGATTGACTTATCAATGTTGTAGCTTTTTTCATTACTATAGCTACATGGAAAATAAGAGCAAATAGATTAAGGTCATGATTTCATTAGAAGAGAAATAAAACAAATATAGTATGAAAGTGTGTTAGCTGACTTCAGGATCATCTTTGTTGAGTTTCTTAGCCAAGAGAAAATGCTTCAGCTCGGCCTTCCATATGAACTATCTTTCCTCTGATAACCATGGAGGAAGTGGGAGGTTGCTCTTACTAGTGTTGCCACGCCATCATTGTATTTGTTTGAGGGAAAGAGAGAATTCATGATGGGAGAGCTGATCTAGGAAATTGCATTGAAGGCAAGAGTGCAAGAGGAAGAATTCACAAAAATTGATTCTTGTTAAAACAAAAAATGGGTATTTTCCTAACTCAATAGTCATTATTTATTGTCAAGCCGACCCTTATAATCAGTCCATTTTCAATATTCAAAGAAAAACATTGAATAATGGCAGAAGAATATTGAATCACTAATTTATTTCTCTTACCATGTCAAACCTTAAAGCAGTTTCCTCGCATATAATCAGTGACTGAATAATTTCCACTGCAACATCCCCAACATTCGAGTTCATGGTTTCCATTTTTCCTCTCCCGAATCCTTCAAAAAACTTTGCTCCCAGTGATTCATTATAACTGGTTAGAACGTGAAATAGGAAAATCCTTGCAAATTGTATAATAAGTTCAAATTTAAAATAAAGATAAGAAATTCAAACCATTTCAATAATAATAAAAATGAAAATCAGAACATTGATCCACCCTGTGGGCCCTACATGAGGTCCATGTGCCTTACACCTCTCTCTCTGTAGCAGAGCATTCAAGCTATAAAGTAGGCCACCTAACAATACACCTCTCTCTCCACAACATAACATGCAAGCTCTAAAGTAGGCCACCTAATGCTGCATCAGGCTAACATCTGAAATTTGTGAGTAGGGAGATTAAAACATGAGAAGGGTTAAAGTGGCTATACAACGCGTAAAATAAGCATTTGAGCAGGCTTTCGCTAACCTATGAACCCAAAAATAGTAACTCTTAAAGGTTAGGAGATGCTATGCAAAGTTCGAGCTCAAGTAAAGAA
Source organism: Pinus taeda (assembly GCA_000404065.3). Lineage (NCBI taxonomy): Eukaryota > Viridiplantae > Streptophyta > Pinopsida > Pinales > Pinaceae > Pinus > Pinus taeda. Next base: position 31,967 of record APFE030755086.1, read on the forward strand.
ATCGAGGTAGTGAATTGAAGCGACGATCAAAACCACCCAATCATACCCATCAATCATAGTTGAACTCGTCGATAGAACCTCATTCTAGATCAAGGAATGAAGGGAGGGGTATGCTTGTATTACTCCTATAAGTTGTCTTCTTGGAATGAATGAACACAAGTTCTCTTATTCCTCTTCTGTCTTTACCCTTCAGAAGGATTCTCCTCTAATTTGAACGACTAAACGAAGAAAGACTACTAATGCTCAAGACCCCGACCCCTCATCTCGGTAGAGGGGAACTCCACCCAGCCTCGCCTTAGTCTTGCTTTGTTCGGATGGCTGGAAGGACTAATTTAAGATGATCCCTTCTCATTATTATGTCCTTAATATTCCTGTTTACTCTGCCTTGTGGACAAAAAAAAATGATAACAACCCTAGAACAGATAGTATAGACTTGTAGGCTACTGATAAAAAGTGCCCATGGATAAACCAATGTTGATTCTTCGAGATCTTCTCCGAGAGGAAATAGAGAATCGTCGTTTAAAGGAAACCCTCTACACTTTCTTTGTTGGATGGTTCGATCATGGTTTCACCCCTTATTAAACGAAGTGTTCTATAAAATTCTTGGCTTTAGCTTAATTAGAAGAGAATTCCTCTAACATAACAACTACAGGCAGATTCGACAATCAATGTTGATTCTATGAGATCTTCACCGAGAGGAAACAGAGAATCGTCATTCAAAGGAAACCCTCTACAATTGCTCTGTTGGGTGGTTTGATCGTAGTTTTTCTCCTTATTAAATGAAGTTTTCTATAAAAGTCTTGGCTTTATCTCAATTCAAAGAACATCCCTCCAATAGAAGAGCTACAATCGGATTGGATAATAACATAATAGCTACAGGCGAATTGGACAATAACAGAATAGCTACAAGTGGGATGGATAAAAATGAAAGTTCAATAACAAAATAGCTACAGGCGGGCTAGACAATAACATAACAGCTACAGGTGGGCTAGATAATAAAATGAAAGTTCGAAGAACAACCCTCCAACAGAACAACCCAAAATTGACATGCGAAGATATTACATCACGACAGAAGCATCCTATATGCATCCATCACCACCTATTCCACCACCTATAATGCACATGTTCCACCACCTGTAATGAAACTGCATCACTTGTAATGCACCTATTCCACCACCTGTAATGTAGTTGCAGTGGCAACATAACCATAGTAAAACTTTAGTTTGGCACAATAATAGTCCATAGCAATAAATAATTTTACACTAATACTAACATTAATTCAGTACTCTGTAAATATTTCTAAATATGAAGCGTACATTTACAAAACAACATATATTTCAACCTCTTCCACCTTGGGAAGGGGCTAAATAAGACGTTGAAATCAAATCAAAAGGGATTAATAGCATGGAAATGAAATATGAGGAAAAAACCTTGACATAAATCAATACTAACTAATGTAAAGCACATCATTCTGATTACTATAGTCCCATGCCAGATGGCAGGGACTTATAACCATCCTCAACAGAGTCGAGAAATGACTTGCATACAGAGTGGGCTCATGACATGAATGCACAAATTGTAATAGACTATGAAACAATAAAGCATATAACTGATATACATGATTGAGTTGTCTTTAATGAGACTTTTTGGAAGTTTTCGAGTGGGTTTTTCTGGTCTAATTTCTCTAAAATTTGACAGGAATTTATTGAAATCATGAGCTTGATGGGTAACCCTTACACAGTTGAAGTGCCCTAGGGGTTTTCAGTGTGCTGAATCCATATATACAGTCAAAAAACTAGTTTAAATAATACAAATAAAGATTTCACATCAAATTTTTCTAGTGGCGGAACTAGTTTAAATAATACAAATAAAGATTTCACATCAAATATTTCCACTGGCTTCCACCACTATAATGTCCAAAAATTCGTACTAAAGACAACTCCTATACATAATAATTTTCATACTCGATATGCATCTCCAATAAAAAATATCAAAACAATTAACATATAATTGAGATCTTGCAATGACTGCTTGAACCAGATGCTTAAATGATGGAGAGGATGAATGTGTTTCAAACTTGCATGGAGGTAGGTTAGGGTTTTACCCTAGTCACCCTACATACTGAATACTATGGAGCCTTTCTTGCAGTCACCCTAGGAGCCCTTGCTTGTCCCTATTTAACCCTTCTATTTGATAGCTGGCACAGTTCCTACTTTTGTATCACAGGTTGTTGGTGGTCTATGGTATGGAAGAGGACTTGGTGGACTATATGGAGGACCTGTTTGCCTCAATCCCCATCTAGACAACCACGCCTCCACCGATATTGGAAGAGTCATTGTCCTTGCCCCCTGCAACCCCTGGTGGTTACCCTTTGGAAGTTACCATGCCATTTTCAACGGACCCTAGCTCCCCGTGTCCATTTATTCTTTGCCTAATGTCTCCCCACCCCCTAGCCGAATTCAGACTACTCTATCCCCTCTCTAACATCCCTACACTTTCTGACCTCTTAAATTGGTTCTGACTCCCCTATTTTCTCACCGAGATACGCCCCCTCTCCCTCCACTTTTGATCCCTATATCCCCTCTTCCTTTGTACCAGTTTCCCTCCCTTCAGTATTTATCCTCTGGGCCATTTATTGATACCTAGATAGCCAACCCTTAGTATCTGGACCACCCTCCTTTGGGTACTTTGAAGGGATGCCGACTATCTCGGCGGAAGGAGATTCTAATGAGCAAGCGGATGAATAGGACCGCCCTGCCAAACCCTCTACAGCCCCCTCGGAACAACAAGCTACTGAAGCAAGCGAGGAATAATAAGTGTGTTAAGTCAAAGAACCAAGACGTTTCGCTTTTCTTTGCTGAAGGGATCTAGATGTAGGAAGTACGGGATACAAGGAATTAGGTTCTAGTAGGGCGGGTTCGTGGCCACTCTTATTCGATAGCCAAACTTAAACTATGGATCACAGAGATTTGAGGCCAATTCTTTCTGAGTTGCCATCTATTAATACCCTTGCGTGAGGTTGCTTTTCTCTACGATTTTAGCCTACAAACTACACATCGTGGGCTCTCTCCAAGTATTGGCATGTAGAGCTCACCCCTATCCTGCTCAAGTGATGGAGCCTAATGTTTGATTCAGAGTGGGAACTATTGGGAGTGGGCCCCCTTTGTGTGCATCTTCTTAGTCTTGCACTTCACTTCTAGTCTGATGATATCTTCAAATGAATTGGTAACGCGATGGGTACCTACCTTGACCATGACAAATCCTATATTACCTCTGGTAACATGTCTATGGCTCACATTCTAGTTCATCTGGATACTAGGGAAGGATTCGAGGAGCATATCACCCTATATTGGAAACACTTCACTTGTATTCAGATCCTTGATTATGAAGGGATGCCTTTCAGGTTCATGCATTGTCATAAGGTGGGGCACTTATATAATGATTGTCCCTTGGTTAAGCTCAAACCTTATCTCAATGAACAAATAGAGGCTCAGGGGAAAGTTCTGGGTGCACATGTAAAAGGCACTCCTGTTGGTTCAACTCATCCGACTCCAGCTAAGGTTCGTGAGAAGAAGCGTGGCACCACTATGATCCAACCTCTCTCGCCTCCAATCACCAGTGCTTGAGTAGCGAATGTTGTTGTGCTTTCTTCGGGTAATCCTTTCCCTTGTTCTCTTCTTAATTCTTTATATTTTACTGATTCTTTGTTGGTATCCTCATCTTCTCATTACATCTCTACATTTATATCTTACTCTCCCCCCCTGATTTGCGCCTTGGCCTGACCCTCTCCTACTTTTTCCATTACACCTCCCTCATTGTCGGACCCCCCTCTATCTGCCCTTCTTTTGGAGGCATCAAAATCCTCCTGCCCCACCCATTCCTACAACCTTTGATCATTGGAACGAGCATCAGTTATGGATCCTTGTGGTATTGGAATCATTTCCCCCTTCTGCCACCCAAACCTCCTTGGTGTTATCCCTCCTCCTTGTCCAAAGCCAAGCAACAAGCTGGCTTAGATATTGTTGCAGGCCATCAAATTGCCATAGACCGGGTTCTTAGAGCACAAAACACCCTTGAGTCCACTCCTCCATGAAGTGGCTCTCCCTTACTTGTCGCGGGCTAGCTTGTCCTGCTAAAAAACTAGCTTTCAGAAGACTCCTGGATGTCGAGCAGGTGGACATTATTTTTCATCAGGAAACCCTTGGGCTTATTGATCATATTATACCTACATTGGAATCTCTGGTATCTGGTTGGCATTTCAATGCTCTTGATGTACAAGGGATATCTGGGGGTATTTCTATTGGATATAACCCTCGATTAGTTAAATTATCTAATATTTGGGGAGGTCATGGCCTCATTGGTGCTGATATATTATCATATGCTTTGGGCTTAGATATTCAGCTAATTAATTTCTATGGACCATGGCACAATAGGGTTGTCTTCTGGGAACAATTCCTCAAATTGAGCCCTTCACAAGCTGATAATATCATCTTGGGTAGTGACCTTAATTTCTCAATTGAACATGCTGAATCTTGGGGTCATAATGCCCAGATGAATCTCTTATCAAATACTTTCAAAGCCCTTCTTGAGGATCATAGGTTCATTGATATACCCATGGCTCGCCTCCAACCCACTTGGAGGAACAGAAGGACAGGTGAGGCAATGTTTTCTTATAGATTGGATTGTTTTCTAATTAAGGAGAGATTCATTGGGAACATACACAATTATAGACAGTGGGTTGGTTCAGGATGGTTATTGGATCACTCTCCCATATATCTTGAGATCAATGGTGTTGATCGTAAAACTAAAGCACCTTTCAAATTCAATGCTACTTGGCTGAAGGATCCCGATTATCTTAGACTAGTCTCTGACTATTGGAAGGCTCGTCCCCTTGTATCGGGTCGATCTACTTCGGAAGGTCTCTATCAAACTCACAAATCTCAAGCTATTATATATGGGATGGGCTCATAGTAAGTGACTACAGGATCGACTCAGACCCATTCTCTCCGCTCACATATCTCCTGAACAATTTTCCTTCCTTAATAATCGCCAGATTCATGATGCTATTGGTATGGCCCAAAAAGTACTTCACTCTATCAAAACCATGAAACTGAAAGGTATGATCCTCAAGATAGATTTGGAAAAGGATTTTGATCTCACTAGTTGGATATATTTGTGTATGCTCTTAACTCACTTGGGTTTTCCTATGGAGTTTATTAACTGGATCATGTGCTACATTACAAAGGTTTCTTACAGTGTTCTCATCAACGGATCTGCATCCCCCGTTTTTCATGCTGAAAGGGGACTTCGATAGGGTTTCTCCCTCCTCTAATATTCTTGCTTATTATGGAATGCCTTAGTCGCTTTATCTCTGAATATCGCAGATCTGAATATATACAGGGTATAAATATTACCAACAATTGTCTCATAACATATTTATTATTCGTTGATGTCCTTATATTCCTTAATGAAGGTATCAAGGATCTGTCCGATCTCCGTTATGCTCCTTTTTTGCACAGCTACTAGAACGTAGTGTAATTCCTGGAAATCTACCATCACAACATCTGGATGCTCACCTAATGATATTCAATATGCTCTTTGTAGATTTCCATATTCTCTCCTATCCTTGGATGATGGCCTTAAATATATTGGATTCAGGCTTAAACCCCTCTATTACATGATTGCAGATTAGAATCGGTTGGATGCAAAGTTTGAGCACAAACTCAATATTTGGCATCATAAGTACCTTTCTAGGACTGGAAGGCTAGTGCTTATCAAATCTGTGCTGGAAGCGACTCGAGTGCATTGGATGTCAATGGCCTAGATCCCAAAGGGCATTCTCATGAGAATTTAATGGTTATGTTGCATATTCTTATGGAAGGGAAGATAGGATGGTCATATCTATGCATGGGTTCGTTGAGAGTTGATTTCCCTCCCAAAGAAATGGCATGGTTGGGGATTAAAAAATCTCGAGTACTTTTCCACTACTCTGGAGACCAAAATGGGATAGTAGATCCTCACGACTCATAGTTTATGGATGGAAGTTGTATTTCACAAATACATTTGGCTCCTTAATCCTCTCGATTGGATTCATCTTCGATCCTGGCACAAGATGGGAATATCCATGATTTGGAGAGTGGTACTCAAGTATATTCGATATGTTGCGATGGAATGACTTGGAGGATCAGGTCAGGCAGCTCTGTGCGTGTTGGTTTGGACGCATGGATAGGATGTGGTAATGCTTATAACCTCCCACCTAAGCTAATCACTTTTCTATCAAACGGTGGTATCACTCATCTTAACCACATTGCAAATCCAAGGAATTCTAATATATTCACATAGGCATGGAAATCAACTGTTCATCTAGGGATACCTGACACATATCATTAAGACTGGCTCACGTATACAAATCCTCTTATAGAATCACATATCAAGATTATCAATGGGGATGACGAACTGTTTTGGGCACAGGCGAAGCATGGATTATATACTCCCAAAGATGGATACCTTGTCATTTTCTCTTCTCACAGGCCACCAGTTATTTACTGGTGGTGGAATTTACTTTGGAAACTAAAACTCCCCATGCACTAGGCTCTTTATATGGATTTTTCTTCGACATAAAGCACCCACCGGGGAAAATCTTATGAAGCGATCCTTCTATGGACCTACATGGTGTTGTTTATATCATCAAGACTCTAAATCTATTGAAATCTTCCTCCACTGTCCCATTATTAAGGATTTTCGGTCCATGATCCTCTCCTCCCTCTCAATATCCATCAACTGGCATGGTAATTCCATCCAGGAGGCTTGGCAATCTTGGTGGTCTTTGCTCAAAACACTTAAAGCTAGGAATCTCCCTTCACTGGTTTGATGGGCTATTTGGCTACCTCGGAATAAGCTTATTTTTTGTAATTCATTACCCCTATGGCCCCATGCATCTGCTCGTGTCTTATCTATTTATTCCTTTATTACAGATGAGGATAGACCTGTCCCCCAGCGTACCATCTCTATTGAAGTCAGAGACGAGAGCATCCCCTGGGCATACTTTGATGGATCTGCACAAGCCATGGGATGTGGGGGGGGGGTGAGTATTACTACATTTATCTGAGAACAATTCCTTCAAGATACATATGGGGTTTGATATGGGGACTAACAACTATGCTGAATTGATCACCCTTAGACACCTCTTGCATTTTCCCTTAGAAAAACAGTGTAGGCATCTACAGGTTTTTGGAAACTCTAAGATTATTGTAATTTAGTTCAACAACATATCAAACTGTCATGCATACACTCTAAGGCATATTTTGGATGATGCACTTCACTTAAGGGCCCATTTTGACCCCATTTTATGTCATCATATCTACAGGGAACATAATCAAATATCCGACCAGCTTTACAAGGAGGCTGCGGTTAGGCCTCAGATACATGGTTGATACAGGAGCAACAGGATATGGACCACTACCAGTACTACCATCAACCATTCATCGACATCAGAACATAGGGCCGTAAGGAATTGTTTACATTATTATTTTGATCTATACTTATACATATTTCTCACTGAACAATTTTATGTCTATATCATCTTTTGACATGTAGTTATGCACTTACTACCAGCATACCTTGAGGGTTTTTTTGTGTACTTTGTATCTAAAGGGAGGTTCGCCTCATCTTATAGCATATGCTTCCTTAAGCATCTACAACATGTAATTTTCAAATATTAATGGAAATTATGATTTTTCCTTAAGGGAAAAACATGGATAACTAATATGACCCAAATAAAAGCAAAATTTAAATTTATTAAAATAAAATATTACATAAATTTAAAATTAAAATATCATGTATATTACATTGTTTATCTTATACTAAAGTGCAGTTTATGTTAAAGATAGACTAGTGAGTGAGTTCAAACCATGTTCAAGGAAATAAAAGTGTAATTAAACATATAGTTTTTTAACAATGGTTTAGAAAACATATGAAAGAGGATAAAATGGAAATGCATACCATTGCAAAAGCTTCTGAAAATTAAATTCCTATGTTGAGTTGCTTCCTCCTAACTTTATGATTCTTTGAGCGTTCTTTCTTAATTGTAAAATTATTCATTTCTACAACAATATTGACTTCAGATATTCCATTATTACCATTTGTAGGTTTGGATGAATTTTTTACAACATTAACCTTATTCGTTTATGAAACAATGTTGATTTCAGACATTTTATTAGTGCTAGTTGTCGGTTTGGATGATTTTTTGACAGTATTCATGGTTACTTTCTGACAACCTTCCTTTGGATGTGAGAATTTCTCATTGTTCTCATTCATGCACATTTTTTTGTCCATTTCATTTGTGGACTTGGACTCTATATAGTTTCAGGATGATCGACACACAGTAAAACAATACTATTTTAGTGGCAGGATAAAAAAAGTGGAGAGTGTAAATGTTATGTGGAATTTTGCATCTATGGATAAACACAATTTCCCTAGGTGGGTAGCTACACCTAGAACAACAGATTTAAAGTGCTTAACCTTTTTCTATAGAAGATAAATAATACAAGGGACATACTTGTTATCTTTCGCTTTCCCTTTGTCTCCTTTCTTTGGCTATCGTTGCTCCTTCTCGAACTTAACTCGCTCGACAATTACCTGCAATCATAAACAGAGGACAAAAACTAATCAAAGCAAGAGATGTATCTACTATAAGAAAATGGAATCGAAATAATTTACACATATAATGATCATACATAAAGACAAGAATATGGGAAAAGGTGTAAACAACCTTATTAAGTAGAAGGAAAAATTACAACCATGATGTCTGATCCATTGGCACTCTTCCAGCTTGGGTTCTAACCAACATCACATCAAAAGCACAACACTCTGGCATCATAACAATACTTTCTTACAATCTCAAACCTCACACCAACAATATCTCCTTACAAATTCTCAAATTCCAACCCCTGATCACTTATATGAGTGCTCAATTTATAGAAAATGATGGTGGTTTGGTCATAAATGAGGGTATTGACTGGCCTTCCAAACTTAGAGTTAGTTTCCATGGAGGAAGGGATGAGAGGATAGGAGGTTACTTAAATCATTCCCTATCCAATTTCGAGCTCATAGGAGATGATAAGTGTGGGAATCTTCTAGAAATCTCTAGAAAATAAGAATATTCCCATAACCCTATGATTATTTCACTTAATCTCGCCTAACACAGGTCAAAGTGGGTCTAAGTACTCTGAAATGCACCCTAACATGGGCCTACCTGCACTGAAGCACACTTTCCCCTGACCAAGGTTGTGTTGGTCCCTCAAGGAGGCATTTCTGGAGGGATTTGGACCAAGAAACTCTCAGGCAAAGAGGCATTCAAAGTGATGACTTGTCTAGGGCATGTAGCAACTAAATTAGCATTTGATGAGCCCTAAAAGTACTGATTTGAATGATGGGAGTGATGTGCCGAAATGGATATGTAACAGCTACCCCATAAAGCATGAAGTCAAAAATGTTAATGTTGAGTGATATGCTTTACGATGTGATGAGGAGGTTTTGAGTTTGTTGGTGTCTTGCATCGATTAGAATACATAATATCATGATATTTTGATTTTTCATGAATTTCTGAGGGAATGCATACCCATTCTCATCATATAAAATTTCATTACAAGTACATACATAGTTGTCTATAGATATAGACCCATGGTAGGATGACCATCAGTGTAAAGCCATTGTACAGATGATTTGGTACTTTCTTGAAATCACAACCCAGAGGGATGAAACTAGATTTGGGGTCGTCTATCTCGTTCAATCATTTGCTCAAGTACGAGTCTAACCATGTGAATATGTGATCTAAAGTCGAACATGGGAAGACACTGTCTGATTACCATCCAATGATGTAAGTCATTAACAGACAAGAGAAAAATAATCGATAATGATAATGATCCTGAAGGTACAGTAGTACATTCTGCATGGTGGAAATAGATATTTTGATGTCGAACACCATACAAAGTCTTTTAGTCGAAGGCCAGTGATGTCAACCTATCGTCGGAAGCAAGAAACTTGTCATTGATGCATGCAAGCCCCAAGGTACTGAAAGGGTGTTTCTAAGTCAACTTCTTGGATAATGTGTTGTGTTGACAAGAAGCGACTCGTCGCAGGAGGGCCTTGATGTATCCCATGTCAATGACACGAAACAAATGTAATGATTTTTGGAGATATAATGTGATTGACAACACAAGGTTCAAGAATGGAGGTCATGAAAATGAAGGTTTAAGAGTGTTGCAAAGGATGAATTTTGACTGAACAACTTCTCTTAAAAATGTCGGTGACATATGGATTTGCGACATTGACCCAAAACCAAAGTAATGGATGGTATGATAAACCAAGGTCTGATGACCATCAAGCAGATAACTCAACCCAAATAGTCACATCGATGAAGTGAAATTGTCATGTTCAAGAGCGACCTACTGCCATAAAGTGGTTATCCCTTTTCCCATTTTCCCTAGCCATTGTTGACCAATACCTATTTATTTTTATAAAGCTTGAGGAGAATAACATATGATTGTTGTATAATTCCACCCTTCGGGTGAATTCATCGCTATGTGATGTTTTAACGAGTCTAGTGAAGGTGAAACTCGGCCTTGTCATGATGGACAAGTTTGTCGCTATTCGATTTTTTAACGAGTTTAATGACAATGATAACTTAGTCCTTTTCATGTTTAGATACTTTGAAAAGGGACAAAAAGAAAACTACACAAGTTATTTTTCGTATATTTGTCTCTCGAGTCCAAAAAAGCATAAAGCAATACAAGAGAGAACCTATTGACCATGCTCAATCAACGTATTCCTTTTTCGTAAATAATCTATCTCAGCCCGGAGAAGGGCTAAAGTTATATTGAGTAGATGTCGTTTCTAATCCGTTAATGAGATGAAAAGGACAAGCGCTTGACAATCTTTTCATGTTTCAAGAGTCTAAAAAGAGCTTAAAGAGGACTCCACTTAGAAGAAGGAGTGGTGTCTAGGAGAGAAACACGTTTTGGTGATGCTGGAACTTCTCAAAACATGTTGATTTGTGTGAAGGCGCTGGCTAATAAGACCACTCATTGCAATTGTTCCTCAAAAAGGGTAAAACAACCAGGTTAAAGCGTATGATCGACCAAGCAGATAGTGACGATGGAAGGAGAAAAACCAAGGCTCATCTAACAGACGATGTTGTCTTGTGAGAGCCTGACCTAGGTTCAGCATAATTTAGTCAAACAAATCCCTACACTACTGGCCCTTTTGGCATCAACCCGCGGAGTGTAGATTGAAGTCTCACTCGAAGCAATATGGGGAGATCCTGGAACCAATTTTTCACACCCTTGAGATGGTTGTGATGTTGGTTTATTCCAACTAGGGGTGATTTTAGGGGCGAATGTTCGCCCTTTGGTGAAATTAAGGGGTTTTAAATTTTTAGTGGGCGAATATTTTGTATCATAGTATATTTTTACAAATCACCTCAAATAGCCCACCTTATTTTAAGGGAGAGGGTAAAAAAGGTAAATTTAGCCCTTGAAATTAGGAGTTACAACCTTCCATTCGCCCATTTTCAAGAATAGGTTTTATTTAAGTGAATCCATTCGCCCATTTTCAAGAATAGGTTTTATTTAAGTGAATCCTATGGGCCAAAGACCCAAATACCATATTTATAAAAGAGGTATGGTAAATTAATAAAAATATAAATAAATGAGAGGTATGGTAAATAAATAAAGCATTTTTTATATTTACTCCATAAGTCACCTTATATACATGCAAGGGTGTAAACAATAAAAATATAAGTAAAGTGGAGGTATGGTAAATAAATAAAACGTCTTTTTATACTTACTCAAAAGATATGGTAAATAAATAAAAATATAAAT